>JADWQK010000613.1:0-38090 GCA_017933935.1 Sesamia nonagrioides
CGATAATATTTATTTTCTATTTGTTTGTTGCCGTGTTATTTGATTTAGCTTAGTTCACTGTAGGTACTGTAACCGTGATTTTGAAGGTGACTAACGACTTCCACTGGCCAGTTGAGAACAATTCATTCACTATTCTTCTATTGTTTGACTTTAGCGCCTACAGTGGATACAATGCGAGGAAAAAGTGGATTGACAATGTTTCAATTCTCTTCTTCCACTTTAGCCTGATATAGTTCTTATTTTTGGGGATGCTCTTAGTGTGTTCATACCAGCACGGTTCTTTCTCGATTTGGTGTGTATTCTCACCGAAATTACAGAGGTAGCGTTCTATGTCCTCTTTTGTTCAATTTTTATTAAATTTCTTACCAGAATAATCTCTTCTAATTTCCATTTCTACGCAGATGAACTGCAGCTTTATCGACATTTTACTGGTAGCTAATGCGGGTTCTGCAATTGCTACAATGAATTATAACCTGACTTGCATTAGTGTTTGGGCTAAGTCATTTGGTTTGCAAATTAACCCAACTGAATCCCAGGCTAGTATTACAGACAACAGTTTAGTATGTGCGGCTGATGTTACTTCTTCCGTGTAATATCTCGATGGTTTTGCCTTGACTTTACTAAAACCGCTACAGATATGGGTATAGTTATCGACTCCAATATTTCGTGGCGTGCTCAGGTCAGTGAGAATAAAATAAAGAAAATATATGATAATAAGAACGTACCTTCGTTATGTACAATGCTAAAATCTTTAGCATAAATGAGCGAGCCCTAATAACTCAATTGTATTCTGAAGACACCTCTAAAACTTTCCAGACTCACTACTTACCACACTTTGATAATACTTATTGTTTCAACAGACAATCAAAATGATATTCTTCAATAAATATGAAACTTGTGCTATAAATAAATACGGCTCATTGTTATCAATCTTTCATGTTTGGAAAGGTGTAGTCACACGTTGTCAAGGTGCTACGGTAGGTAGGTATATGTAACGTGTGACTACGCCTTTCCAAACATGAAAATTTATCTCTACATAGTGAATATTGCATACTTCAGAATGGTATTGTATGACATTATTGTCAATTTACAACGAAAGCATCTTAACTATGTCCATTTACTTGCAACTACATTAGCAACTTTGTTCGTTCAGTATTCTGAAAATCTTGTTTTATACTTTTTCAGCGTCGTTTTTTGTCGTAGTTGGGTTTTAGTTTTTATACTTTTTATTATTTGTACTATTTTGGTGTTAAAGTATATTTGTGGCGCATAGTATTAACAAAAGTTAAATTGATGAACTAAGAACTAGGTACTTGACAATTACATCTACACGCACATATAACAACATAAGCCCTAAGGCATATAGTGCAGAGGACATTTTTATGGGAGTTTTAGCCAGTTATCAAACTGTTTCCGCCTTCACAGCGTGGAGTTACTCCCAGCTTATGTCGTTTTCATTAGTGCATTACATATTCTATTAATTTTCACACTGCTCTACATTGCATAAAGAGATTCACAGTTCCCGTGATCCGCGCTTTACTTTTATCGCTCATATTTTACATCATTAAAGCATTCTTGTAATTATGTACAAGGATAAAGTACTCGTGAAGCTCTTTCACGAGATACCAAAGACGGTATATTTATTTTAATTTTATATTAACATAGAACTTTTTTGTCCGCTAGATTGCGCAATACTAAATTTGGTGACAAGCTTTATAGCTCATAACTAACAGAATATCAAGGCCCTTCTCATGGTACTGCAGTGGTCTTATTCTCATAAGTAGTAAAGAAACTATGAACGAAAAGATGTGAATTATATGCAACAGGACAAGACCACAGGTCTTTACCTGTATTCATGGACTGTTATTCAACAAAATGTTTAAATTTTTCCAATAAGAAAATACCTTAATATATATATATATATATATATATATATATATATATATATATATATATATATATATATATATATTCAAAATGTACAAGTAAAGCGCTTTCAAATGATATCCAAACACACAGCATATTTATCTTAACTTTATTGTTTTACTCTATATGTTTGCTATAGCCTATAACTTCTTGGACAATTAAGACCTTCCTAATGATATGTTATTTGTCGAATTCTGAAGTAAGTAGTTAGAAGTTACGAGGGAACAGATGAACATACATACATACATAGCCTGTCAAAATCATAACCCTCCTTTTGCTTTTGTAGTCGGGTAAAATAAATATTTATATAATTAAAACAAAACTATAAAATAAAACACCAAAGATTAAAACTGAAATGAAGTCTCTCTCTCAGTTAGTTAATTATGTAAAAGAAGTCATGAGAACCAATATCGATATTTACAGAAAACTAGTTAATGTTGAACCCAACTTTTTATTTTAAGTATTGTTATGGATTTTCAAACATTCAGCACCAGAGTTTTTGTTCTGTTGTGGCTGTCGTCCATAACGACGAACTGGTCGCGCTGACATAATAGGATAATTACGCCTGCGATAATTATCATTGGGCGCTTCCACATTGAAGCTGCCAAAAGTACGAAACATCAAGCGAAAAAAGTAGTAGTAGTGTAGTGGAAGTATCGGCGTTTTTTTTCTCTTTCTAACGTCGCGGGTTCTAAAACAGTTGTTACCTCGGCGGAACAAGAGCCTGATAGATGATCTCATTAATGCTAGTGTTAACTTGTACTATCCATCAGTACTCTTGCTGCAATACATTGGCCATGGTATACTAATGAAACTGCATTGTCAGAAATGTGAAGTTACTCAAGGAATATCCAGACGCAAATATGTAGCGAACCGGAATGTGGTGTTAGCCAACATAGTGTCTATATTGGGTGACCCTACACCTTATATATACTATAGGTAGGTAGCGTCTAAAGACGGAGGCTCGCCTTCCTTTCTACATCTATTAGCAGATAGCAGGAGGCACGGTGAGTGGTATTGGTGGACGTATTAATAATAATTTTATATCAACCTAGAGAGCGGCTTATCCCACTGTCTCCGTAAAGACCGGACGTCCAGGCCAACATTCCAGGCGTTCACCATATTGAACAAATACAGCATTTCAGTGTCAACCCGAGTAAGAACCAAGATACCATATATAGATAACCTTTCGGTGGTTTTTCGAAGATATTATTGATGAGACTTACCGTAGTTTGCACCAGAAATTGTGCGAACATCAAGCCAAAACGAATGGGTAATGTGGATTGCTGCCACGCGCATCGTCAAAGTCACATTTAAACTGAATGCGAGAGTACTACGAATAATATCGATCGATTTTGCCCTAAAAGTGTGGCTGCTTTTATAAATAGGAAGAGCTGAGAAAACACATAAAATTTGGACACATAGAATTTTAAAATCGTCTGATTATGTTGAATGTCGAATGTAAATTAACTAAAAAAGTCTCTTCGAAATATTGTAGAATTTTTTCGTTGACGAATGTTGGTAAATTATTTATCAACTGTTTGTCATTTAATTTATTATAAAAAAAACTTTATCCAGTATATAATATACGTAGTTATACCCTTTAGAAAATATAAACTTCTTGCAACTGACTCCTAAATTCTTCTGTGGATTGTTCTAATATTTTACACCCTGTTTCCTTGAATGGCAATAAGTAAGTAATTATATTTGTCAAAGATATTGTAGGTTATTGAAAAATATAATAAAAAAGACTTATTAAATTAAATAATGCCATGCTTTCAATCTTATCTCTTACCTATTTGACTAAAGATCAAAGCTTTTGAAAGATTTTCTTTGATCAAATTTTTGATGATCAAAATATGTGAATAATTTATTAAAAGGTATTTCTCAAAAGCTACTGGAGGTATTTGATTTTCAAATTATCGTCACAGGAAATGAACAAGTAAGTCGTTAGTATAATAAGGGAATTTTTCCGTGAGTGAGGAGTGAAGCTAAAAATCAACTATAACAGCTGCTGCTAAAACCACTGGGTTCAACATTATCTATTGTTAAATAAACGTCAATTATATTAAGTCAATATTATTAAGTCTAGTATATTTGGTTAATGATTGAGAATGGATTGTTATGATCCCATCTAATGATTGGCATCACACGAAATCGCATCAAATTGTAAGCTATATGTGTAGCAAATTTTATCGAAATTCATTCAGCCGTATTTGCACCAAGCTGGTGAACATACATACATTAAGTTTGTTTTATAAATTACTAGCTTTCCGCCCGCTGCTCGCTCCGCGTGGAGTTTGGTTATATCGCGCTTTTAGATTTCCCTCGAATACCAAAAATCTTCCGGGATAAAAAGGCAGCCTTGGTGTTCTTCTCAGGGTCTAAGATTGTCTCAGCCAAATTTTACCAAAATCGGTTGAGAGGTTTAAGGGGGAAAGCGTAACAGACAGACAGACAGACAGACAGACAGAGCAGACAGACAGACAGACAGACAGACAGACAGACAGACCGGACAGACAGACAGAGTTACTTTCGCATTTGTTTATAATATTAGTATGGATAAATCCAGCTTGACCGCAACTCCCGGCCTGATGGTGAGCAGTGATGCGACGTTGCTGGTAAAGCACGCTAGTTTATTAAGAGCCTATTCACCTCAAGCCTTGGAGACTCAAATTGCAGTGTGACGGAAACACCGCCGCTATCAAATTGTTCCAGTCCCTCGATGTATATGCGGTATAAAAGAGGAAGCGAAACGCTGTGTCCGGATCGTAGTGGTGTTAACAATGTAAGGGTGGAAAGTCGCCGTACGACGGATCGTCCGATGGTGGAACGGAGATGGGGGAATTAAGTAATGAATTTCCCTTCCACACTCACCAGAATGTATCCTATAGAAGACCGAAAGGCTGGCTACTCTACGCTCAAGTTTGCTAATTAATTAAGTATACTAGCTGCGCCCGCGGCTTCACCTTTATAAATTCGATCCCATCGGAATACCCAGATAAAAACTTCCAGGATACAAATTATCCGTGTGCCAAATTTCATCCAAATCCGTTCAGTAGTTTTTGCGTGACAGACTAACAAACATCCATTCATCCACACATACATCCTCATAAACCATCGCATTCATAATTTTATAAGGAGGTAGGATGTATAGATACTTGTATTTTGAGCAAACTAATAAAACAAAGAAAACAGTAATAATAAAACCAAAAATTAAAAAAATCTTAGCAAACTATGTAAGTTGAATATAATATGTAATAAAATAATTTATCAATGATTACTATCGACGAGGATTATCGATAAAAATGTCGCAGTGTGATATCTAAGGTAGGTAACTAAGGCCGAGAATGTCCCTTTCATTGACACCTTTATTACCTGTAAAAAGATTAAATAAGGAAATTATATGTGATGAATCATCGCACTATATGAGTGACTTTGTTTTCGTTCAAGGGCAATAGTTTGATAGCCTGATAAAGACAATAGTTAAGTAATTATGAGGTATTCCAATTAGAGCACTGATTTGAATAGCACTGCCGTGAACGACTTGCTGTTACCGACAACGCTTTGAAAGTGGCGAAGTTTTGGGTCAATACGAAGAAGTGGAATCCTTGATATATTGTAATAGAAGTAATCTGAACAAATGCAAAAGTTGATATAAACTAAAGCTCTTATACAAAAACAACGGTATTTCCGATTGTCCAAAATGTACCTGCATAGTTCCTCTACACAGCTTAAACTTGTATTTAAATCATAGATCACTTTTATAATAGACAGATATTGCCATTAAACATGCTAGTCTACTATTAAACTAATACATAATTTTACCAACTATCACCTACGTACCTTCTAAATCATATTTCATGTACCTAAAGTCTGTGATTTTCGACAAACCTAGGCACGTAAGTAGGTCAGTGACTAGACATAATTGGATTAGTTCGTACTACAGTATAAATAATATATGGACTAAATCAAGGACCGACACACAGCCTACCATCTACCATAGTTGAACTTTCATCGAAATTTAAAAAAAATGTCAAAACATATGGAACATTATTGACCTAACAAAATTTCACCGGGAGTTCACATCGAGAACTGAAATCATGGTTTAGTTTCCGACTCGATAGCCAACCGCCATATATATTGTTATTTTGGCTAAGAAAATACCCGAAGTACGTAGATACGTACAATACGCAGAGTTAACAGTGTATGAACAGCAACAATATATGTATTACTAATAGTGATTACGCCTTACTAACGTCAGTGTTTGCATGCCAAATTACTAACTCTAATAGTGGATCTACTGAGATCTTACACAGTTACAATAATTAGTGGGGTATTTGCATAATACTGTAATAGTAACATTGGCTTTAAGTTCAGACAGTTCAACAACATTTATTGCGTTATTTACGTTGCTATGCAGAATAATCATTCCAAACATATGAAATAATAATGGATTAATGATATTATCAGAAATGATTTTGGTTGTGATTGAAACTGTGTTACGTAATTAGGGTAACAGTGAACCCAACATACCGTCACCGAAGAAAACGTAGTATAAAGGAGTGACTGTCTAGATTTTTAGGCTAAGATATCAAGAACGAAGCTAGTAAGCTAGACATCCTAGCCTCTTGGATACTAAGTAAGAACTCATTTTAGGCCTTTGGACTCATTTTAGGCTACATTGTTTAATAGGATGGGGATTTTAAGTTACTACTGCCTGCACTAGTCACACCACTGATTGTACTCTCCTTTTTTATTCAGACTTTTACTGACTAAAACCCACCTGTGGTTCTAACTTGCCTGTGCGGCAGGGCTACATAGTTCTTTTTTAACTAACCCACAACCTTGTTCCAGGAGGGGCATCGGTTTTCGTGGATCCCGTCACGATTATACCTGGCTTATGAACTAGCCTCGTGTAGCCGACGAAATAATCGTGATCATTTTATTCCACGACCTATGTCACTGTAAAGCTAGTGGGTTCAGATTTGGCAACGTGATATTGTGACCTTTTTTTTTTTACTTTGGGGGAAACCTTTCAAAAGGCACCCACCTCTGAGGAATGAGAGGACGGGTAGTGTGGGATTTTACGGCACTAAACCACCCCTGATGATCGCGAATCTGCGCATAGTTCAGTTATCGAGGCGAATATTTGTCCAGCCCCCTAATCAGCGAACACATTTTTGTCAAATGATTGCGACTACGTGGGATCGTTTGGACCGAACGGACCAATGAGCCGTCCGAACGATCCCAACTGATGCTAACTAGTCGCAATCATTTGACAAAAATGTGTTCCCCGATTAGGGGGCCGGTTCCTTTTAAGACGTGTTATTAGACCTAGTATGTGCTAAGCCAGAAAGCGAGCTTGACGAACTAGTTTAGTCTACCTTATAAGATCATTAAAAACTTGTGTTCCTTTGTAAAGCAGAATTTAACTATGTGGAAAGACAACCCTTTTTTATATCCATACTAATATTATAAATGCGAAAGTAACTCTGTCTGTTACGCTTTCCCGCTTAAACCTCTCAACCGATTTTGATTAAGTTTGGTACAGACAATCTTTAGACCCTGAGAAAAGACATAGGCTACCTGTTATTGAAAAAAAAAGATGTTTCCGAGGAAAATCTTAAAAGCGCGTTAGAAGCGAATTCCACGCGGGCGACTTTGACGCTTACCTGACAAATATGACACTGGAGAGCTCTTCTCGAAGCAACGGCTGCAAAGACTGTGCCCATCCACGCACAGGTGGATGGGCGGGCGCATGTAAGTGTTACATTTGGTACACGTCAGCTCCTTGATCAGACCCTCGTAGTGATCCGTCTCGAGTAATGTGCTAAGGACTTCTGAAAAAAAAAAAACGAAATGTTAAAGGTAAAAAAATCAAAAGACATTTTGGAATGCAATAAACGACTGAGTATTGATTTTGTGGCTACAGCTCACTGATAATACTACAGCGCCACTTTTCGGAATCTTTCAGTGATGATAAAAGAATTATTGAACACAACATTGCCTTCTCCATGTGGGTAGACAGAAATTGTAAAATATTTCCTAATATGATCCTTACATACTCCATTGGAATCGTTTACGTTAATATGTCTGGTTCAACATATACGCAGTTTATGCCAATTGTGGTCGGTTATTGTAATTACAGAGGATATAATTATGTAATCATGGCTGAGACCGCGGAGGACCTGAGTACAATTCTCGAAGACCTCAGTAGAGCCTCCGAGCGAGTCGGTCCTAAAATGAACATGGACAAGACGAAAGTCATGTCTAATGCCCATGTTGAACCGACTTTTATGAAGATTTGAGACTCTGTTCTCGAAGTTGTTGACAGTTACGTATACCTGGGACAAACGATCCAAACAGGGAGGTCAACTTTAAGAAAGAGGTCAATCGTCATATCCAACTCGGCTGGGCTGCTTTTGGAAAGCTACGTAGAATCTTCTCGTCCGAAATACCACAGTATCTCAAGAAAATAGTCTTTGATCAGTGTGTGTTGCCAGTGATGACTTATGGAATTGAGACGTGATCGCCCATTGTTAGCGACAATGGGCCTTATAAGAAGGATTCATGCTCACTCAAGGGCAATGGAGAGGACCATGCTTGGGTTTTTACTGCGTGATCGAATCAGAAATGAGGAGATCCGCAGAAGAACGGAAGTAACCAACATAGCCGAAGAATTGCAACAGTAAAGTGGCAGTGGACCAGGAACATTTCCTGTAGATCCGATGCCCAATGGACCGGTTTTGAGTGGCGACCACGCATCCGGAAGACGCAGCGTGGGTAGGCCCCCGACAAAGTGGACCGACAACCTAGTGAAGGTTGCGGGAGACCGCTGGATGCAGGAGGTACAGGATCAGTCGTCGTAGAGATCCGGGGAGGCCCATGTCCAGCAGTAGACGTCTTTCGCCTGACATGATGATGATGATGATATGTACATAATAAATTTCCAGAAGGTTAAAATTTGTTGATGATATATCGTTTGTATTTAAAAGATCCATACTCCTCAAATCAAATCAAATTAGAAGTCATTTATTCAAATTAGGCTGAAAATCAACACTTTTTGAACGTCAATGTTACATAAGACATTCCCACAAAACGCCCGTCCTTCGCTACTTCCTAGTGCTTTCGACGGGAAGAAAAAGTGGCGTAAAAATTCCACAGCAGCACAATTTTCTTATACATTTAATCATCCTGATTTGGTAATAGATACCTGTTCATAAAAAAATCCTCCAAAAATTTCTCTCACATTCCAGAAATGCTGTACTCATAACATTATGTAGATAACTAATTTGATGACCAACAATATCGAACACCATGCATTATATAACTCTCAGAACTAGCAACTGAGAAATTTAATCGGGTTTAAGTAATTATTGGCTTTCTGAGAATTAACAAAGGAGAGAACCTTGTATTGTTTCCGTAGACTGCTGCAGTGTATAAACCGTGTTTGTTAATATTGCATTTGGAGTAAACCAGAAAGTTATTTGTGTATGTAGCACACTAACAATGGGATTGTCTTTTATTTTGAAAACATTAATTGTGTATATCGATTTAACCTGAGGACCTAAAATTACCTTTCGGATTCTGGGGTGCAGGTTGGCATTTCGTAATATTGTCAATGTGCCTACAAATTTGTACCTATTAGAGAATATTAAAATCTGAAAAGGTTATTTTTAATATATCGCTTTACTTCTAGTTTCATGAGTTCTAATAAAGTAAAGCTTATTAATAGAATTGGTCTTTAATTTGGCTGGCAACCTTACTATTCATTCAAAAATGATGATTATTAAATGAAATGAATCTACGGGAAAAGACGGGGAATGAATAAATTGTTTAATCGTAAAATAAAAAAATATTAGAAATGTACATAATTTAAAATACTAGAAACTGGAACTTTGCTAATCATATAATAATGTTGTATTAGTCATACGACTAATGAATCAAAGACCAATGTGTATTGAAACATATGTAGGTAAATTATTTGATCACACATAAATTCACCATACAATCAACAAATACTCGGCAATTTATATAGACAGATTTGAATCTAAAATGATACATTACACGTTTTCATTGGAAATCCCAATGTAAATATAAATGGATGTCTGTCGATTGTAATAAACGTATCCGAGCAGAAAATTACAATCATTAGAAAGACATTCCACTCAGAATAATTTATTCAGGTTGGCGATGGTATAATGTGTATAATCATAAAAATATATTGAAACCAATTGGAGTAGTAATCGAAATAATGATCATTATAATGATACGGGTCACAGAAGTAGCAGCATATAGAAAAATGCTGGCATGACAATAAACGCCATTCATTAATTTATATGCCTCACAAACGAATGATTCATAGCTGTTGATCGAAATATGAACGAAACACAGACGTAGGAGGTAGGCATTCAGTAGTATTCGAATTATTTAATATGGCATAAAAGCATTCACAGGAAGATCGGAACCGAATAAAAATATGGATGGAAAATATGCATTTACATTTTCCTGTTTACTTTCGTTCGCAGGAATTCAATTGATATTTTAATGCATATATCGACTTATACGCTCACTGGCTTTGTTGGATGGGAAACTAATATGATAATATAAAATTCCAAGTAATCTTGGAAACTATTTACATCCTTCATTGAGACGGTTACGGACGGAATAGTTGCAGTATGATACGATTTGGAAGAAGAAGAAGTTAATATCCAGCAGTTAATTTACGTTATTATACGATATACGACAAGTCACAAATATTCATAGAGATATTTGAACTTGTTGGTATATATAAATAGTATCCAAGTGTAATAATTACAAAGACAGATGTGAGAGTACAGGAGTTTATTGTTAGAAGTTCAAGATTTTGAGAGCGAGAGAAGCTCAAAAACAGAGAAGATAGAAAAACTGCAGGCTTTACCTTAGTTTGTTGTATGAATTCATGGATAAGAAGATATTTGTAGAAATATATTTGGTAATGTTAGAATGAAAAGGATTTAAGCAAATACCCATCATAATTATACAAAAACCAACACTTCAATTAACACGCTTCGAATTCACAGAATCACTTCCTAAATTGAACACTATACAAAAGACAGCAACGTAACCAGCAAAGCACTTATAACAGCATATAACTACACTACTAATAATAAACACTAACTTTTTCTCCCAGCCGGCGTTGAAGTGGATGACATTCTGAAAATAACACTGAACGCCACAACAAACGTGGCTAGTTCGCGTCCAATACAGTTTTATACTTCGTAAACACTTTTTGATTTGTGCGGACTGGTGTATACCGATTACAACGTAATCGTTTAGCCATTTTCTTTGATAAGACAAGTAGTATCTGAAGCGTGATTGTGGTAACTCGGTTTGTTGTTGGCGACACTGAACAAGTCTATATTTATGCGGCAAGGTCGCTACTAAGGGCCGCCGTGGCGAGTACGGCTGACCAACTGCGCTTCGGATAGTCGCCCATCCATAGTCGATATTGTGTTTAGATAACAGGTTTTTTTTAAATACATACTAATATTATAAATGCGAAAGTAACTCTGTCTGTCTGTGTGTCTGTCTGTCTGTCTGTCTGTTACGCTTTCCCGCCTAAACCTCTCAACCGATTTTGATGAAATTTGGCACAGACAATCTTTAGACCCTGAGAAAAAACATAGGCTACCTGTTATCCCGGAAAAATTTGATATTCCCGAGGGAAATCTAAAAGCGCGATATAACCGAACTCCACGCGGGCGAAGCCGCGGGCGGAAACTAGTATATACTAATGCTTCACCTCGATCCCACTTGATGATAAGCAGTGTTGCAATCTTAAATGGTTAAGTGCACTATTTTATTAAGAGCCTATTCACTCTAGTCAATTAGCGATGGCGGAATTAAGTCATACGATTCCCGTGTACACTCTCCAAAATGCATACCGACAGGCTGGCTACTCTATGGCTGTGCTATTGAGAAACTAAGGATAACTGTCTACTAAACTAGGAAGTATTTTTGTGGTATGTGGTAATATTATGGACTAGAGGCCGCCAGCGACTTCGTTCGCGTGGAGTTAGTTATGCTCTGCTCCTATTGGTCGCAGCGTGATGTTATATAACCTAAAGCCTTCCTGGATTAAGGGGCTATCCAACGCAAAAATAATGTTTGAAATCGGACTAGTAGTTCCTGAAATTGGCGCGTTCAAACAAATAAACAAACTCTTCAGCTTTATATATTAGTATAGATTTGATTCGTAATCATGATTTTCTGTCGACTAATAGATTGTTGTCCAGAGATGTCATATTACTGTTATTTTTGTACTGAATCTGATCCGTAAGTTATCAGTTGTGCAGAATTACTATACTATATTATATAATATTCATGTGATGAAGCGAGAAATTGAGAGCTAAATCTTCTGCCATTCCCTACAAAATTCTAGCTCATTTATTGTCACTTACAACAACAACAACTCAGTTTTCTTAAAATTCGGCATTTGGCGACATTTAATTACTAGAACACAACTCGAAACGTAATGGTATACATTTATTGAGCAGTCTGCACGTCCTAGAATAAAAGTTTGAAAGGCATGGTATGGACATGGTGGTATTCGCCAGCACTTGGCTCGCGCGGTGAATTATCCTATCACAGAAAAGAGGATTGTGTCCTGTGATTATGCTAATGTTATCTATGTGGATGGGAGACTAGGTTTAAATTAACGAAATGGACACGTCAGTACCGTTCGTAAAGCACTAATTTTTACCGCGAGTGCGTGACGCATATAATGCCCCAAATTATGTAGTGTTGTTATTACGCAGGTATCGACAAACACGGATACCTATGTTTTTGATATCTCTTATCGTAAAAATACTGCATTGAATGTACGTAAATGTATTATCTGATTACCTGATTATGTAGTTTTAATTTGTTTGTTACTATGACTTTTATATTTTAAACACTATACACAAACTTTGTATTCACTATTATTCACTCAGGTCGTTATATTTTAAAACCGATCATAAGCAACTGTGTTGTTGGACCGATCGCGAAACAAAACTGACTGCCAAAAACGATTTTAATAGTATTTCTTGCATCAAATAGCTACCTGTATCATCTGCCCAGTCTTTACCCAAATATATTAGGGTCGGCTTTCACTCTGATGGACCGGATTCAGCTGAATACAAGCAATTTACATATGACGGGTTCCTTGGCGGGTTCGACCCCCCGCGCAGTGTAAATATCTGTATGGATGAATATGAATATTTGCACAGGTTTGGCCGTGCCTCGGAAAGCACGTTAAGCCGTGGTCTTGGCTGCCATACGAACATCTAATGGCAGTCGTTACGGATTTAGAGCCCTCAAAAGTCCAACAATTGGTCTATAGCTGCTTCGATATCGCCTTCGGATTGTCGAGGTCAGACAGCAGTCCCTTCACGGAAAATATCGAAGTTTAGCCAAAATCAGCAGTTAGACTGGTAAAGCGGACCCCAGATTTCAAAGCTGAAAAGGCTTCGGGTGCGATTGGGATTAACGCTGAGATGATGATGATGAACAGCATTTTATATGGAGCAACTGCCTATCTTACCTCCGCAACCCTTTATCATCAACCTTTTTATCGTCCCACTGCTAGGCACGGGTCTCCTCTCATACAGAGAAGGATTGAGCGTAATTACCACGCTTGCTAAATGCGGGTTGGCGATTTCAGACTTAAAGTCCAGGTTTCCAGAAGATGTTTTCCTTCACCTTCAGTCATTGGTGTCCAACCTCCACAACCCAGTTGCTGGGTAATACGATACGCCTTAGTAAGACTGTTGGTTAGACTTTCGGACTTCTGACGACCCGTAATGTCTGTCAAAGATCTACGAATGACAGCCCCGACTAATGGCTTTAGAGGGAACTCTAGTGGTATTTTCTCTATACAAACGTATCCGCTGTTTTCTTCGTGGATAATGCTTTTAGGGCAATTATTTTTTTACACTTTTACACCGTAATTATACTTGCCCCTAACATATGATTTTTACCGAAACTTAATTAGTAAAAGAAATATGATAGGTATTTTAAAAATCGCGAAAGATAGCCCATTTTTGCCGTGATGTTCAGATGACTATTAGACAAACGTGATAAGAATAATTGAGATCTGTCGTGTTTTGAATAAAGAAAACAGTGGAATACGAAACGTCTTTTGGTCAATTTTTTGTAGGTAAAATCAGCCTGAGCTGCAACTGTCCTTTTCGCACTTTACCGGGAGAGGTTTAAAACAGCGCGACGGCAATAGTTTCTTCAAATACCTATTTTCCAAATTCCTCAGCACTAGAGTCCCCTCTTAACGTGCTTTCCGAAGCACGGTTGGGTCTCAGTATGAAAATTTGGTCACCCATCTATGGGCCAATAGCGGCAAGTGAGTTAAGCTACGCTTGCCGCGATTGGCTGGATGGATCGATCGATCGATGATCCTACGCGGCTGTTATTATACGTATAGGTAAGTATACTAACGGTCGCCAGCAACTTCGTTCGCGTGGAGTTAGTTATGCTTCGCTTCTATTTGTCGCAGCGTGATGTTTTAAAGCCTTCCTGGATTAATGGGCTATCTTACTCAAAAAGAGTTTTTCAAATCGGACAAGTAGTTCCTGAGATTAGCGCATTCAAACAAACAAACAAACTCTTCAGCTTTATGTATTAGTATAGAATAATCTCTGTTTATCCTTCTCTGTATGAGAAGACCTGTGCCCAGCGGTGGGACGATAAAAAAGATTGATGATGATAAACCTTTTTTTAATTGTTTCAATTTGTATGAATAAATCGTGAAATAAGGCGTTTATAAGCTGCAGTATTGTAGAATAGCAATCCTGTCATTTTTTTATAACGAACGTCACGAAAATCAGTCATTTTCACCAGTAGTTGACATAGACGGTCTAAAAGCGCGTGATTTATGTAGTAAAGTGCATTCAGTAAATAATTCAAAAAGAACATTGAAATATCGCAGCATAGTGGTCACTTTGCCTCAAACCTTCCTCATAGACGGTTCACGCGGCCGTCTTTTCAACTGTCATTGCGATATCTGCCATTATTGTGAAATAAAATTTTCAAAGAATTTCTATAATTGGTTACGTATTATTAGCAAAATTGTGGTATCTATTCCATAGAGGCCACTGATGAAGAGTTGAGGTTGAATCTCACCTTGACAAAAAAAAAAGAAAGAAAAAGAAAACATAGACCGTCGAGAATTTTTTGCATTTGGATAACTCGTCTTATGTTTATTTACTTTTGGATGCTAAATCATCAATTGATGTCTCCCGCTCTGGGCGGAGTCATATCAGAATTTACTGACTAAAAAACCCACCCGTGATTCTTCATTTGTCTATGCGCCAGAGCCACTGTATAGTTTTAGAACAACGTGCGGCAGACATTTGTCGTCCTGAATCCCGTCACAGTGTACTAGCATCTCTTTGAGACCATCCCTTGTGGACCTCAAAGGCACACAACATGCCGTCAATTCTGGCCTGGTTCTTTGTCGACGGCGCATTGCGTTCTATCGACTAACTGCCAGGCTCTGAATATTTATAACAAGCAATTTTTTATATCATGTGGATCAAATAATTTTTATTCATTTACCTGTATAATTCAAGGGCGCTCCCATAATTTGTTTCACTTCTTATAAGTAAATCAGTCGCCTACTTTGACTTGTTTATTAAATATTTATGTTTAATAAAACTTTTTCAAAATAACGTTTGACAGGTAGCCGCCTGGTCTATTCTACTCAGTAGTAGGTAATAAGATAGATAAGCGTTATACTTTTGATATAAATGGCCTCGATTAAAGTACCTAAATGAAGTGATTACCGCATTATTATATCGAGCAATTCTTAGATAAAAATATAAGAAATCTTATCTAAAAATATTGTAATGGTAATACGCATTCAATGATTTAGTGTTTGTTATTATTTTGTATTTCCATCAAAACTATGTATGTGGGGTTAATATTCTTAACTACCTACCTATGTCATGTACTTTATTAGGTGAGATTCTTATGGAGCAATAAATTAGGAGTATTTTTCATCATCATCATCATGGCAGCACAGAAAGTCCATTGCTGGATATAAAAAAGATGTCCAAAAAGACCAGTTGGACGCAGCCTGCATCCAGCGCTTCCCTGCGATTTTGGTTAGGTCATCCGACCACCCAGTCGGTGGGTGTCCTACGCTGTGCTTGCCGGTACGGGGTCGCCATTCAAGAGCCTTTCTGCCCCATCGGCTCTGCCTTTTCAGAGAGCTAATCCGCTGGGCTATGTCGGCGAGTTTCGTTCTTCTATAAATCTGCTCATTCCTTTCGTCCGATTTTTTGGTTTTTCATTGGTTTCGTCCGAGAGAAAAGAAGTTCGCACGTATGCAGGAGTACCAAATAAGTCAAAAAGTTCTTTTAACAACTTAACAACAGTTGCTGAAGACATGTATTTACAAGGAAAAGCAAACGGGAACCTGCTGTATTCGTCAATTATAGTTAGGATGTATTTGTTAGTAGAATTCGATGGTAAAGGACCTTTGAAATCAAGATTAAGTCTTTCGAATGGAGCTGTCGCTTTGACTAGGTGCCCTTCATTCTTGATGTATCTGGGTTTTACTTCAGCGCATACACGACAGCTAGCGGTCATTCTTTTTACATCTTCTACTGAATACGGCAGATTTTTGGAGCGGATCCAATGTACCATTCTTGTTACGCCGGGGTGGCATAAGGATCTATGAAGATCAGCAAGTTTATTAAGAGAGCCACATGCGACTGCACAAACTCTGGACAGTGCATCCGCGGCTACATTTTGTTTGCCAGGTCGGTAAATTATATCGTATTTATAGGCGGATAGTTCTAGGCGCCATCTGTCTATTTTTTCATTCTTAATTTTAATACTGTGGGCTTGATTGAACATGAAGGGGACTGACTGTTGGTCTGTAATAAGTATGAAGAATCGGCCGATCAAATAATGGCGCCATTTGCGGAGGGCTTCTACTATCGCACATGCCTCTTTTTCTATCGAGGATTGGCGCCGTTCAGAATTATTTAATGAGCGTGTGAAAAACGCTACAGGCCGGCCTTTCTGGGAAAGCGTAGCAGCGATGGCAAATTCTGATGCATCAGTCTCGAGAGTGAACATCTCTTTGGTGTCAATTGAAGCAAGAGATGACTTCGCGATGTCAGATTTTAGTTTATTGAAGCATTCAGTTGCTTCTTTAGATAGGGGAAAGTTAGTGTCGACTAACGGTTTAATTTTAGCGGAATAATTGTTGATCCATTTAGAATAATGGGTAAATAGATCAAGAGTTCTTTTTAGAGAGGCTGCATCTAACGGAACGGGGAGATTTAGCAGTGGTTCTAAGCGTGACTTGTCGGGCTTGATAGTATTGTTATTAATGGTATAGCCGAGAAGGTTAATTGAGTCGGTTTCGAATACGCATTTGTTTTTGTTTAAGGTGAGATTGTATTTTTCGGCCGCTTCCATGAATCGACGCAGATTAACGTCATGTTCTTGTTTGTCCTTTCCACAGATGGTAACATCGTCTAAGTAGGCGTAGGTTCCTTTTAGCTTCTCTGTACGAATAATATAGTGAAGGGTTCTTTGGAAAGCAGCAACGCCGTTCGTAACGCCAAATGGTATGCTAGTAAATTGATACAAATTGCCGCAAGCCTCGAATGCTGTGTATATCTTTTCTTTGGGAAGGATTGGTACTTGATGATACGCACTTTTTAACTCAATTTGACTGAATAAATTGTATTTAGAGACTGCGGCGACGATAGAATCTATACTTGGGAGGGGATATGCATCTAGGTCTGTGAATCTATTTATCGTTTGAGAGTAATCAATTACCAAACGTTTTCGGTGATGTCCACCTCCAGCGACTATAACTTGTGCTCTCCATGGAGATATGCTGGGCTCAATAACTTTGTCTTTGAGCAGGTTTGAAATTTCAGTTGATATGAATGCTTGATATTCTTCTGGGTGACGTATGGAACGAATGGCGATTGGTTTGATAGATGGCGAAAGATTTGTAAAGACAATTGCTGGAGGTACGGAGGCTTCAAGAACGTTACATATTTTTAGGGTTCCTTTTTCACCACCAAACTGCAATTCGAGAGAAGAGTGTTCTTTTAGGATGTCGTGACCAATGATGATGTCAGCACATAAGTTATCGACAATGAGCAGTGCCTGTTGCTTATAAATGTGGTAATCAATCTGAATAGTAGCATGGCATATACCTTTGACATATAATACTTTGTTTAATGAAGCGAGAGTCACAGCTTGATTGCAGTGCTTCCTTTTGAGATTAAGTGTTAGAGCCAAAGGATTATCTATAAAACTGATAGAGCTTCCAGTATCAACTAGAGCATCGACGTTGTGATTATTTACAGTGATAGTGAGCGTCGCCTTACGTAAGCTGGAAGGAGCGGCGGCACAGATAGATGCAAGGGAAGCGGGATGAGATTCTTGAGATTCTTCTTCAACATTCACAGCATTGAGGTTTTGCTGTTTTCATCCAGCACTACGGCAAACGTTGGCAAAATGTCCCTTCTTCTGACATAGTTGGCATTCAGCGGTATGTGCTGGACATTTGATCCTTGAATGGACGTTGCCGCCACAAAAAAAGCACCTGCGTCGTTTAGAATTGCTATAACGTGAGGTCATGGCTGCAATATTCGGCTGATGAAGGTTTTCTTGTGATTCGATGGATGCCACTGCATTCAACATGTTAGTAGAGGCAGGTAGTGCATTTGATTGCAATGCTTGAGAAGTATTTTTTGCGGTCTCTAGGGAAATTGCTAAATGTAATGCCTCTTCCAGCGTCATTTCTGATTTCTCGAGTAAGCGTTCCCGAATTCGTTGGGTTGACAGACCTGCTATAAAGGCTCCACGGATTGATTCATTTTGGTGCTCTTCCGCAGTGACGGTTTTGTAGTGGCAGTCGTACGCTAGAGAGGTAAGCGCCCTGCAGTACTCTACTATCGTTTCTCCGGGCTGTTGTTTCCTGCAAGTCAGTTGGTGTCGAGCCAGTGTAATATTCTTCCTCTTTTCGAACGTGTCGTTGAGGAGTTTGATAGCGTCACAGTACTTCGAACATTTCTTAATTAAATTAAATATGGTAGGTGACAAATGATTAGCAAGGAGCTTGAGTTTGATGTCTTCAGTAGCGGAAGAAGCTTGTTCGGAAATAAAGTTTTCAAACGTGTGCCGCCAGTGTGTCCATCGCAGATCTGAACCAGCGGTGGATGGTTCAATCTCAAATCTTTGTGGTCGTAGATAGCACGACAAACTCGCGGTCAGCGGGGTTTCTTTCTTCGACATGATATATTTATAGATATAATTAAAGTACAATAAATTTATACGAGAGAAAGACAAAACCAAAAGGGAACTTGGTTTTATTGTACTTTAAAACTTAGGTATTAAAACAAGACATTAGGTATTATATTATAAGACGTCTTGTCAAAATATAAACAACTAAATAACATAGACAGACAAGGATTCATATATCAGATGTTGAGGGTAAATTTGATAAAGGAACGTCGTCTTCGTCTGAAAATTCATTGTCCGTCTCAGGTACAACAATAGGGTGTCTAAATTGTATGGAAGATGTAGGTATGTCGGTGTCGGAATTGGGAACCAAATCAGCATCGCTAAGGCCATGTTTAGGGATCGCGTTAGTATGCCTATTATGCATAAAAAGCGTGCAGGGTCCCCTCTAGCAACAAGAAAGAAAAGGATAGTTTAGCACAAAGAAAACTTAAAGGAAATTGAAGCGAAACCATATTTTCATGCTTAATTATTAAGCATGCTTCAATGCATACGAAGCCAGATATGGTTCCGAAACAATTGGTGTTGGAAATAGATGATATCTAATAGAAAGTGAAAATCTATCTACAGGGAATACAAACTAGAGGCTACACACAACAATTTTTTTTTTTTTTCACTGTAAAAACTCACCTTTTCATTTTAATTTCTTTTTGCAAATTTGAGCGTCGAACGTGCACATATACAATGTCTGGAAAAGTGAAGTTATATCCAAGTGGCATGCGACTATACACAAAATAGTTATGTTTTGTTATTGCTAATGACAAAACTTACACACCCTATTAGGGTTTATACGTATTTTTTTTTTATTTATTAAGAAAAAATTAACTGTAAACATGACGGGACATATATGGTTTCCTATGCGGTAAAGGGTTAAATGAACAGTACATAAGTAACTAGCGTGTTTCGCAATTATGGTACTGGTTATATAGTTAACACGATAAACTTAATTATGTTTTCTCATGTGATATTTTATTGCATAAGTAAGGTACTTGTGATGGGGTGCGAGTCGAAGAGCCTCCACGTGGCGCACCCTGGGCAACGCCAGCCCCAACTGCCCACCGAGTTCTGGTGGACTCTTTGGTCTGGCGGCAAATACTTCACACGGGGAAGGGCCGGGTTTCAATCACCGATCATCTTTGATGGTCGTTGATGGGAACCTGGCCTATAGGGGTTCGCATGCATCCGCTTCCACTCTGTTAAGCAGAGTCGAAGTGGATGCATGCTGGGGTATACCGTAATCCCTCAGGGGACCGGGGGCTGTCGGGGCGTTTGTCCGGGCCACGAGGGGACACCTCTATAAAACGGCCGAACCACGGGCGGCATATCCCGTCTCTAGGTTATTGCAGACCTGACGGACTAGTAATCCGTCGAAAATTGCAATCTAATCCTAAGTTTTGGGGGCTCGGCGAGAGGATGAATGGCTGGAGGATGTCCAGTCGTTAGAGCTCCCCACTGTAGGTACCTGCCGCCCCCTACAGTATATAGGCTTACCCGGTGTACGACGCTCTGCCCGGTGTGGACTTCAAATCGCTAATACTCGTGGGTTTAGATATGGAAAGAAAAAATAAAAACAACAAACAACGAACGGAGGAGGAGAGTGATGTGGCGTCGGAGTCTGACGCTGCATGTGGCGTGACGGGCTCGTTTAAGAGCCCGGAGCGCGTAGAGGAGGGGGCTTCCGGGAAGAAATCCTTCCTGAAGAAGCGCCCCAAACCGAAGGATAGCCAAGGATCATCCTCGGATTGCGGGACGGGCAAGGCCCGCAAAAAAATTAGTCGGCGCGAGGCCCAGGAAAAGCCGAGCCGAACCAGCTCAGTCGAGCTGGTACGAGAGGCCTCTGTGCTGTCGGAAGGACAGCCGGAAGCCGTTGGCCCTAACTCGGAGCCAGCTGCAAAGTTTGAAGAAGTCGTGGCTGCCGCGGTCAAGGGTGTGGCTTTGAAGAGGCTGCAGTCCACCAAAGACAAAGCCATATCAGCAGCCACGGCTTCCATCATAGCGGCAGCGAAGGCCATCCATGTGGGACCCCCGGCGGATGGAGTGGCAGAATTGCGGGCGGAGATCGCCCACTTGACAGCCACCATGGAGCTCCTCCAAAAGGAGAACGAGGAGCTCCGAGCGGACCTGGCTGTGCTGCGAGCTGGCAGCCGCCGGGAGGTGCCACAAGGGGGGGGCGCCACAAGGGCGGAGTGGGCACACGCCGGCCGAGGATCCAGGCCTGACCCTGGTGCTAAAGGAGCTGGCCGCCTTCCGGAGTAGG
The DNA here is from genome assembly GCA_017933935.1 of Sesamia nonagrioides. Lineage (NCBI taxonomy): Eukaryota > Metazoa > Arthropoda > Insecta > Lepidoptera > Noctuidae > Sesamia > Sesamia nonagrioides. Next base: position 21,500 of record JADWQK010000613.1, read on the forward strand.
TTTTCGGCTCTGGAGGCCGTTGTTCTGCGCCCCCCACTTGCGGCTAGCCGGCCAGCCTCAGGCCAGCGGAAAGCAGTAAGCTACGCTGCTGCCGCAGCCACTAATGCCACAGCTGCAGGGAAGAACGCCAAGAGTTCACCTTCACAGGCTCAAGCTGCGAAGGCCACAGTCCCTGAAGCAAAAAGGCAACCTCCTCCACCTGCTACAACCCCTGCAGCCGATGCCGCCTGGCAGGTAGCAGGGGAGAAGGAAAAGGCGACTAAGGCTGCAAGAGCGGCTAGAAAGCGGCTGCGGCGGAAGGAGCGCAGCGCCGCGGCTAGGATTCGTGCCCCGAAATCCGCAGCTGTAGTGATAACACTACAGCCGGAAGCGGAAAAGAAGGGCACGTCCTACCGTGACGTGCTCAATAAGGCGATGGAAGCGGTGAACCTCCAGGAGATCGGAGTCACCTCGGGCATTAAGATGAGGATCACCGCAACCGGAGCCCGCTTGATTGAGGTTCGTGGTGAGGCTAAGCTAAGGGCGTCCTTAGATGCGGCCGAGGCCAAAGTTTCCAGACCCACCAAGTGCGCTGACTTGCGCATCTTGGGTCTGGACGATACGGCGACAAAGGAGAGAGTGGTGGCCGCCATTGTCGGGGCTGGGGGATGTTCTGCCGAACAGATTAGAGTGGGCACCCTCCGCCCTGACCGCACGGGGTTACAAACCCGGTGAGCTGCCCCGTGTCGGCGGCCGAGAAAATTGTCGGAGAGGGCCGAAGACTTCTGGTGGGCTGGGTTTCAGCGCAGGTGAAACTGCTGGAACCCAGACCTCTGAGGTGCTACCGCTGCCATGTGGGCCACCACGTGGGAGTAAAATGCACCTCGGAGGTGGACCGCAGCGGTCTCTGCTTCCGCTGCGGTCAGCCCGGTCACAAGGCCGGCTCGTGTGAAGCCACTCCGCACTGCTCAGTTTGTGCGGCAGCTGGTAAGCCGGCCGAGCACCGGGCTGGGAGTAGAGCTTGCGCCCCACCCACCAGAAGCAAAGCCAAGGGCTGGGTTAGGCCCTCCGCCACTTCCGCCGTCGTCGCCGCAACCGCGGCCTCTGCCGCTTCCAGCAACGCCGTTGCTGTCGTCGCCGCCGCTGTCATCGCGGCCACGGCCGCGGCTGTTATGGAGTGCCAATAAATGCCCCCATTACGCCTCCTCCAGGCGAACATCAACCACTGCGCCTCCGCTCAGGACCTTTTGCTCCAGAGCATGGCGCAGTGGTTGATTAACATCGCCGTGGTCGCTGAGCCGTACTTTGTCCCACCCAGGGAAGACTGGGTGGAGGACCTCAACGGCTCAGTGGCCCTAATTTCGTCGGCCGCCGCCAGCACCCCGTCGCTCGAGGCCATCAAGAGAGGACGGGGTTGCGTAGCAGCACGGTTCGGGGAGATAGTCGTGGTGGGGGTATACTTCTCCCCGAGCCGAACTCTTGCCGAATTCCACAACTCCCTTGCGGAGTTAAGAGTCGTCGTCGTAGGGTGTCGATCCCTCCCCGTGCTCGTCCTCAGGGACTTCAATGCCAAAAATCTGGCTTGGGGTTCCCGACTTACAGACACACGGGGCAGGATGGTGGAGGACTGGGCTCTGGAGACAGGCCTGGTCGTCCTAAACCGGGGTTCGGTCCCAACCTGTGTGCGGATGCGGGGTGAATCAGTGGTGGACATATCGTTCGCCAGCCCCGCTCTGTCGCCACATGTCCTTGACTGGCGGGTCATGGAGGGGGTGGAGACCTACTCAGACCACCGGTATATCCGGTTTGACGTCTCCGCCCAGACCTCTAGCGCGCCGGTCCGACCGGCCCCGAGTGATCCGCGGTGGGCGCTGAAGCAGCTTGACCGGGAGCTCCTCCTGGAAGCTTCGATCGTGCAGGCCTGGGTGTCACCACCAGACAGGCCTGCTGACACAAACAACGAGGCGGAGTGGTTCCGGGAGGCCATGTCCGAGATATGCGACGTGGCAATGCCCCGAATCAAGCCCGGACGCGCTCGCCGTCAGGTGTACTGGTGGTCGCCGGAGCTTACGTCTTTGCGCAAGGCGTGCGTGGCTGCGCGACATCGGTACACCAGACATCGCAGGCTGCGTATTCGTCCACCGAATACGGAGGCCATACAGGCGGAGCTTTACGATACAGAGTGGCGAAGACCGCCCTCCGAGCGGAGATCCAGCGGGCCAAAGGGCTGGCCCGTGAGGAGTTGCTGGGGACTCTGAACAGAGACCCGTGGGGATGCCCCTACAAAATGGTGCGGAATAAACTCCGCCCATGGGCTCCCCCGCTGACGCAGAGTCTCCGGCCTCAGCTCGTGGAGGACGTGGTGAGCGCTCTGTTTCCCTCACGAGAGGGGGGAGGAGGGGTATGTTACCCCTCCTCCCATGGCTCCGACTCCTGCGATGCCTGATGCGGACCACACCAACGACGACGATGACGCTCCAGAAGTGACCGAGGTAGAGTTAAGAGCGGCGGTACGTAGGCTGAATGCCAAAAATACCGCCCCAGGACCCGACGGCTTACCTGGAAAAGCCTGGGTCTCGGGCCTCGACTACGGGGGCTACTAAGCGCATGTTTGGAGAGGGGCCAGTTCCTACTTCGCTGGAAGACGGGGAAACTGGTCCTCATAAAGAAGCCAGGGCGCCCTGCGGACTCTCCGTCCGCTTACCGGCCCATTGTGCTGCTTGACGAGGTGGGCAAGCTCTTCGAAAGAGTCATTGTAGACCGCCTCGTCGGGCAACTTAGGCGAGCGGGCCCGGATTTGGCGGAGAGCCAGTTTGGCTTCCGCAGGGGGCGCTCAACAGTGGACGCCATCATGCGCGTGCGAGCCCTCACGACAGGGGATGCTGTGGCCCGGGGTGGGGTTGTCTTGGCGGTGTCTCTAGACATCGCCAACGCCTTCAACACCCTTCCCTGGAGTTGCATCAGGGAGGCATTCCGGTATCACCGGATGCCGACCTATCTCTGTCGAGTCGTCGAGGCCTATCTGACAGACAGGGCCATAATTTACCCCGGTCACCAAGGAGTGTGGAATCGGCGAGAGATGTCGTGCGGTGTTCCACAGGGATCGGTCTTGGGACCGCATCTGTGGAACATCGGGTACGACTGGGTGCTGCGCGCTGACCTCCATATCGGCGTCAGTGTAGTCTGTTACGCTGACGACACGCTAGTCCTGGCAGAAGGGAGGTCGCACCAGGCGGCGGCTGACGCAGCGACCCTCGGGGTTGCGACAATCGTCAACAGGATCCGGCAATTGGGACTCGAGGTGGCCCTGCAGAAGTCCGAGGCCATGTGCTTTCATGGTCCTCGGGATGCGCCACCGTCGGGTTCCCACATAACGGTAGGAGGGGTTCACATCGGCGTCGGGTCGACGATGAAGTACCTGGGACTTGTCCTCGACAGCCGGTGGAACTTCGAGGAGCACTTCCGAGTTCCGACGTTTGGCTCCCAGGCTGGAACGGGCCGGGGCTGCCCTAAGGCGGCTCCTCCCCAATCTAGGGGGACCAAACGCCTCCTGCCGGAGGCTCTACGCGGGGGCCGTGCGGTCCATGGCCCTTTATGGGGCACCGGTGTGGGCGCGGTCGTTAAGGAAGCGACCAGCCCGATGCCTGACCGCATCCCAGAGGGTCATGGCCATTCGGCTGATCCGGGGATACCGCACGGTCTCCGCTGAGGCGGCGAGCCTCCTTGCCGGATTACCGCCATGGGATCTGGAGGCCAAAGTCCTCGCCCACATATGGGAGTGGCGAGGGGAGGCAAAACGCCGGGGTATAACTCCGCTGCCGCGAGAAATCGCGGTACGGCGGACAGAGCTCCGGCGGGATCTCATGGCGATATGGAGAATGCGATTGTCGCAGCCCAGTGCTGGGCACGCCACAATAGCGGCGGTAAGTCCCCTCTTTGAGGAGTGGCTAGAGAGGCGCCACGGCGCCCTCACCTTCCGCCTGACGCAGGTCCTCACCGGACACGGTTGTTTCGGGAGGTTCCTGTTCCGTATAAGGCAGGAGGAAACGCCAGGGTGTCACCATTGTGTGGATCGCCCTGAGGACACGGTGGAGCATACGGTGGAGGTCTGCCCGGCTTGGGTAGAGCACCGCCGTGTCCTCGTAGCGGCGATCGGCGGCAATCTCTCGCGTCCGACCCTGGTCCAGGCCATGGTCCGGAGCGAGAGTGCATGGCAGGCCGTCACCTCCTTCTGCGAAGCAGTAATGCTGGCAAAGGAGGAGGCGGAGCGCGTGAGGCAACAGGAATCCCAGCGCCCTCACGCCACTAGCCGCCGCAGGAGACGCCCTGGTCGGGAGATGACACCAAACTCCCAGCCACCGTAGGCGCGGGCCTGCGGGCGGTGAGCAGTGGGCAGCTCGCCGCTCGGTCAGGACCAGGCCCGAGTCGACGGCGCGTCGTGTTTCACGCGCGTAAGAGATTTTATGACTTGGGTAATACACATACCTATATACAAAATTATAAATATGTGTAAATATGTACAAGAATGTAATGGCCTAAACATCTAAGGTCTAATTTCTCAAAGCAAAGCTTATTTATTATAAGCTTTGCACATCAGGATAGTTACTAGCTGGTTATTTAGTGTGTGAATGTTTATACGAATATATCTTGTAGGGAAATAGGGTTTTATAAAGTAAAGCACGGACAGACAAGACTAGATATTTTATTTCAATTTAGACTTGTCACAAATTTATAAAGTAAGGTAGTTGTCCGTTCGCAAAACTAGGTCATTCAAGGAGAAGAACTGGACAAGAAACTCCTTGGAAATATGACAACATATCTATCAATATGTTTCATTCTTTGTCAATGTTATCTTTAAAATACACTAACTTCTAACTCTTGGACAGCAGTCCAAGAGTACTTAGAAGTATAGCAACATAATACCATTAGCCAGGAAAGTATTCCCAACCTAAATAACACACAATATACATTATAATCATAAATCTATAACAATGTCTAATGACTATTTACTTACAGCAATGAACCAGTACTTTGGGGCAGTTCCTTCAGATATATTATTCACTTATCCTTATTAGTTTATAACTTTCAGAATTCTCGACTCAGACTGTCCAGAGCCGGCTACATCTTAGCCTTATATAACCCTCTAAGATACCGCTCTTTTAGACCAATCACAAACGAGTATCGTGTGTGGGTAAAATTACTTCAGATATACGAGATTATAAACAAATGTTATGTTTTAGAATCGTTTTGAAACATATTAGCATCACTAAGCAATATATTAAATGTTTACTATAGTCCTTGAAATATATTAATTTTAACAACATTATAATGTAAACAAATAACTCGTCCATCTTTGAACCAATCAGCAAAGAGCATCACATCTTACTAAAAATAACTTTTAGCATAGCTATGAAGAACCCTTGAAAATATAATTAAACTGTTTTAAATATTATTAAAGTATTATTACAATTAATTACTTGTTCTTTTATAAGCTGTATATAAAGCTAGATAAAATACTGACATCCTCAGAGTTCAGAGAATCATTCTAAAGTAAGTAATTTCTTATTTGAATTACAATATAAAATCATAACAAACATTTTAGGTATCATTTATTGTTATATTAACATTTATAACAATATTAACATAAATAATTGTGTGATTTGATTTCAGTTAGCAGTGAACCATAGATTCGTTCGGAAACGATTTCAGTTAGCAGTGAACCATAGATTCGTTCGGAAACATAAGTCAATCCCTACGTTTAGGAATCACAATAGTCTCGATGATAATTGTTTACATAAAAATTCTAACATCAGTTTATGAAATCTCTCTTATGAAAATGTTAAATAAAGTTACTTTTATTTTGCTTCATTAACTTGTTTCCAACCTATTAATGTTGGTAAAATAATATTGTTGAATGGAACGTAACCGTACATTTGTCAATAACATCTGTCATCTCATAGACTGACATTGATTTCTTTTGTATATGATTGTGTTTTATAGTGTGATATCTTTATAAAAACGTAAATAATCTAACACGCGCCTCAAAGAGATGTCAGCACATCGTGACGGGGTCCACGAAGACCGATGCCTCCTGGGTCAGGGTTGCGGGTTGGTTAAACAAGAAACCGTGGCCCTGGCCGTCGCACAGGCAAGTGAAGAAACACAGGTGGGTTTTAGTCAGTAAAAGTTTGACACGCCCTTCCGCTCTGCCCAGAGCGGGAGAAGTCATTTGAAGATTTCCCATCCCAACAAAAAAAAAAAAAGGTACTTGTGATGACCTGTGTGGTCGAAAAAGATAAATAATAAGATTCAAGGTTTTTCATTTTGGCGCCAAAAATTTGGCATTTTAATTTTCCACAAATTTGAATATACCTAGTGTCACTCACACAATCACAACGATTTAAATAACATCTTCAATGACAAAATCCGTCTAGCAGTTCAGGCCGGAGAGCGTTTCAAAGAAATGGACTAGCATACATACATACGCTCGAAAAAACATTACCCTCCTTTCGTCGGCAATCGGGTAAAAAGTATCACTCGCACAGATTAGTTCATTAAAATGCTTTCGGTTAACTAAGATCAGTATCACAAGATCGTTACATACATATATTCAATGTTAATGTTCAGTTCTAATCAGATAACTTTAATTGGCTTGGTTATAATAAATATTGGTACATTTCGATTAAGTTTACACACGGCTGATAGCAATTGGGTACATTTAATACCTAATAGCATTGATTCCCTTGTTCATGAACTAAGTTAAATTTAAGTCCAATGCATCTTTTCCTTTCTATTTCTTTAAGAGAAGGACATAACATAAAATGTTAGTTAAGACCTGTCTAAAAGAGATGTATCCAAGGTATGAAAATCAAAAAAATAATTAGTCCGTCTTATCCATACTAATATTATAAATGCAAAAGTAACTCTGTCTGTCTGTCTTCTGTCTGTCTGTCTGTTACCCTATCCCGCCTAAACCTCTCAACCGATTTTGATGAAATTTGGCACAGACAATCTTTAGACCCTGAGAAAGAACATAGGCTACCTTTTATCCCGGAAAAATTTGATGTTCCCGAGGGAAATTTAAAAAGCGCGATATAACCGAACACGCGGGCGACGCCGCGGGCGGAAAGCTAGTACATAATAGCAAAAAATTAAGAGCTGTATTTTTTATTTTGTAGAAATTACCAAAAACTACTGAGATATAGCGTACTAAAGGTATGGAGTGGGGGTAATTACGTCACGCCGTGCTATATTTTGCACCATGGCGTGACGTCATGCGACATTTCAAATCAATATATCTTCTTAAGTATTTGAATGAAAGAAAAAATAAAAAATACGTGTTCAATATTTGTTCTAAATGTATCTGATGGACATTAAATTCTTTTTTTTAGGATACAACCCAATTGGTCCGCTGCTATATACTAAATACGTCAGTATACGTTAGTATACTGACGTATTTTTGGTCTCCATGTCTATGGAGTATCATAGTATACAGGTCTAAAACGTTATGTTCTATCCTTTTCTTAATGAAATGGAAAGAAAGATGCACTTATCTTAAAATTTGTTTAGTTTGAATGAGTCAACGGCGTCATTATATTTTTATTCAAATACATAATAATCATAGAGTAGGTAAAATTTACCTGTTTCAATCATTAATCAGCATTTCATTTACTAGGTAAATCTATTACTAATATATAAGTTTCAATAATTAATCAGCATTTCATTTACTAGGTAAATCTATTACTAATATATAACGGTAAAGAGTTTGTTTGAACGCGCTAATCTTAGGAGCTTACTGGTCCGATATATATAACATCACGCTGCGACCAATAGGAGCGGAGCATATAAAAACAAACAAATATAATTTAATCCTTATCCAAATAAATTAATAGTACCTACTTATTAATAGTGAACATAATTGACCTTTGTTTTGTTCAATACACATATCAAACAAAGAAACAACCAACCAAATCCATATCAAATATTTTTTTGGAAAATCTTTCTTTTCTCACTTCCAAACCCCCTTTACCCTCTGTAAAGGGGGTTTGGAAGTTTGTAGAAAATTACATGTTTTTGAAGTAAGAGAATTGAAATTTAAAATGTATCCTGTATATTTTGATCAAGCAGTGTAGTAATGTATCTATAGAAATCATCACGACTCTTTTAGGGTGGTAAAAAAAAGTAACACTAACGTTGAGGTGGGTCTTTATGACCCTGTTAAAATTGTTACTATTTTGTCTACTACCAACTAGTTTTTATATTTTTTAAATTTGTTACAATACTAACCTAATAATTACTAAATAAACGTTAATTTTGGCATTTAATAGGCAACAATAGTGTTACATGTCTCATTTAGTTCCGTTTTATTCAAAGCAGTAGGGAAATTGCGTCACACAATATCAGTAGCAATGGCTTTGATTTTGACAGTTTAACAACATCCACTGCGTTATTTAGGTTGTTGAGCAGACATGTGTTCAAACACAAAGAGTAATGGATTAGCAATATGCTTCGAAATGATTCCAACTGATAGTAATACCACAGTCTAAAAAATCATACAGTCGTCCGACGAAGACGTCTAGACAGAGCAATCGTGCGGGGTGTGAGGGGCGAGACGCGGGTAAGCGGCATCCGACTTGCGAACTAAACTTTGTTCGTATCTCGGTATCTCTCATTAAGGGCTGACGCGTGTTTGTTTTTTTTTTGTTTGTTTATTAAAAATGGTGCATACGAAGTGTGTGGTGAGTGATTGCAAGTCTTCATCTTATATAAATAAAGAACTGCGGTTTCATCAGCTTCCACACACAGAAGAAAGGTAAATAAATCTGTTTTGATATTGTAGAGTGCATAAATAATTTTATTTAAAATGTCGTGCCACGTTGATAACGCCAATAAAATGGCCGACCGGCGCACGGTAAAAAAATAAATTATTTAATAGGTTATTGCATAGAGCATGTGTTTGGAAATCCTACTACTTAATATATTATAAATGTGAAAGTGTTTGTTAGTATGTTCCGTGTCAAGATGGTGGACTTTTTATCTATTATGGGTGAATTTCGGGATGGTGGATGTAATTTTTTTTTTATTAAAAAGTTAGGATCTCAATTTTGAGTTTAATTGTAAGCACTCTAATTATATATTATAATCTGATATGGGTGTCAATTTTGAGTATAATTGAGGTGCTTGTTACGAAAAAGCTATCCTTATTGAAATCCAAGTTGGCGGACGTATTTTTTTTATAATTTAATATGGGTGTCAATTTTGAGTATAACTGAGGTGCTTGTTACGAAAAAGTTATACTTATTGAAATCCAGGTTGGCGGACGTTATTTTTTTATAATTGAAAATGGGTGTCAATTTTAAGTATAATTGGGGTGCTTGTTACAAAAAAGCCATCCTTTTTGACATCCAAGATGGCGGACGTCATTTATACTTTAAAATGGGTGTCAATTTTTAATTATATTTGGGGTGCTTGTTACGAAAAAGCCATCCTTTTTGACATCTAAGATGGCGGACGTCATCTTATATATAAAATTCTCGTGTCACAGTTTTCGTTCCCATACTCCTCCGAAACGGCTTGACCGATTCTCATGAAATTTCGTATATACATTTGCTAGGCATGAGAATAGGTTTTTATCTACTTTTTATGCCAATACTATTTTTGTGGGTGAAACCGCGGGGCGCAGCTAGTTTTTTTTATAATCTAATATGGGTGTCAATTTTAAGTAAGTATAATTGGGGTGCTTGTTACGAAAAAGCTATCCTTTTTGAAATCAAAGATGGCGGACACCAATTTTAATGTATTTACAATATGATATGGGTGTTAATTAAAAAACTAGTTATCAAGTCTGTATCAATTCAATTTTTAAATCTCTTTATATAATCCTAAACTCCTTAATAATACACACAGTAAAGAGCGGGTTAAAAATTGTTTCCATTATTATATTAATATGTAATATTCTTTTATTTATAATTCAGCTATCGATGTTCATCTGCAATAAATAAATAATTTCATAAATATTGTTTATTTGTGATAACCCTGGCCGATGCGTTACTGTCTAGACGATGTCGGCATTTTACACGAGATCAAAGGCGTCGGCCTACTGTATGAATTTTTATACTGTGGTAATACTGTGTTACGTGATAAGGGGACGGGTTTGGATGGTTCTTAGTTAAACGGTGTCGACTCCGTCAGACTAGAAGAGTGTGAATGTACGGACGACAGCAAGTCAAGCTACCCGAAACCGTCCAATATTCCCAATCAACATTAAGCCTATATGCTTTAGCGATAAAGATGATAATCTAATAAATAAATTCGACAGATTTTAGCACCTTGATATGTTGTCGTCTGCACCTACATTGTATTTTGCTGCAGTCATCATCATCATCCCAGCGTTAATCCCAGTCGCATCCGAAGCCTTTTTCAGCTTTGGTGTCTGGGGTCCGCTTTATCAGTCCAACTGCAGATATGGCTAAACTTCGACATTTTCCGTGAAGCGACTGCCGTCTGACCTCCACAACCCGAAGGCGACATCAAAGCATTGCACTTAGACCAATTGTGGGACTTTTGAGGGCTCCAACAACCCGTAATGACTGACACTAGATGTTCGTATGGCAACCGGGACCAACGGCTTAACGTGCTTTCCGAGGCACGGCCAGACCAGTGCAAATATTCATATTCATGCATACAAATACTTTCACTGTGCGGGGATCGAACCCGCGCCACCTTGCGCAGCGGCCGCGTCCGCTACCGCTACGCCACGGAGGCTGTCAAAAATGTGCTTTAGCGATAAAGATGATAATGTAATAAATAAATTCGACAGATTTTAGCACCTTGATATGTTGTCGTCTGCACCTACATTGTAAATTGCTAATTTTGCAGCAGTATGTACATTACGTGTATTGGAAATGGGTCGTGTGTTGGTCGCTTTAATATGGATAACGTCAGACCGCTAAATTATAATAGAATTCACGGTGTTTTGTTTGCGGTGAGCGGTTTTATTATAAATACTCATGGCAGGTCGTAAGTCATTAAAACATACATGTTCGTACTAGGGTTGTAACGGAGGCCTTGTTAGCGGAGGCGCAGGCAGATGCGGAGGCGACGAGTCTCACCTCCGTGGATGCGGAGGTTAATGGAGGCGGAGGTGAAAGTAGATATAGAAAAAATTTAAATATATGGTTAATTGAAACAAAATCTTTGTTTTAAATACGTATACATTAATAGTAGTAGACTTAGTAAAAAAAAATACTTTCTAGTAATGAAAATTAAGGAGAAACAAATTGTATTTGCCGCCCCGTCTGGCACTAGTTGATTCTTGACCATTTTGCTCTCAAACGTAGCTGGACGGTTGTCGAGCGTCGCAGCTTGCTCTATTGCAAATTGCGACGCTCGACAACGTTTGCGTTGTGTATTTTATAAATACTTAAATAAACCTCTGTTATAACTCCGCCAAAATTGTGCGGAGTCGGAGACGAAAACGAAGATACGATTTTTTGCCGAACTTCCGCAGTAACGGAAACGGAGGCGAAGCTCCGTTACAACCCTAGTTCGTACATAAAGTTAATTTCATTCTTATTCATATTGGCATTGTACATAAAATTTGCAGGTCTCCATAGCCTGGAGCACAAGCGAAGAATAGCCAGCCTATCGGTGTTCTATGGGATGCATTTCGGAGAGCGTGCGAGGGAATTGCATGATTTAATTCCCCCACATCCGTTCCATCATAGGACGGCCCGTCGTACGGCCAGCTGACTTATATTGTTGACACCACTACGATCCGAACGAAGCATTACGCCTCGTCTCTTATACCGCGTACATCAAAGGAGTGGATCAATTTGCCAGCGGCGTTACTATTTAGGCTCATAATAAACTAGCGCGCTTTACCACCAACGATTGCACTACTGCTTACTATCAGGCGGGATTAAGTTATTACCTCACTAATCTTCTAATTGTTACAAAAAACTGCGGTATTACCCTTTTAGCTCTCATCTTTAATTTACATACCAAATTGAGCCATCCTAAACTGAATTATGCCTTAACCCTACAGTGAATTATTACTTGTAATTCGTGCCTGTCCGTATCAATCGAACAAAGGTCGGGCAGTTCTAATTGGGGTACAAGTGTCCAGTCATTCCTCTTATTGGATGCCCTTTACTAATTTCACGGGTATAGACGAAGACGGTCTAAATAGTTTTATCAAATACTCTCTGATATTTAGGTCAATTAAGTGCCAATCAATCAATCTTCATATTGTTTGCTTGTGGCAACTGATAGGGATGCAATTTTATCATTCTTGTTTATTCTGGTCTGTCAGCAATACATTGATTATTATAGACTTTTATTCCAGTATTATGTACATTATAATTATAATTTTAAATACTAGGACAAAAAAATATACACCCCTTTGAAAATATAAAAAATAGTAGCCCACCGGTGTGTAGGGAACAAGGTCTAAGCTACTCGTACATAGTCTGTTCATGGTCAAGGCTCTATTATAATTATTTCTGTTAATTTTAGTTATTTTTTATAATATAAATGACGTAATGAATGTTAATGAAGTGTTAAAGGATAAGGCTAATGAATATATGGAATAGCGTATTATGCTGTATCGAAGTTAAACTTTTCTTTTTTCTAAACGTGGTAGATGTCACAACTTGGAAGTTTTGCCTCTTAGACTTGGAGTGTATGGTGACTCTCTGGAACAACAATATGATAGTATTGAGTAAGACTAGTAGGTAGGTACTAGTCCCGGTTGTAGTAGTAGGTATTAGTTATTGATAGGTACCATTTTTTTTTGTAAATTATAAACTAGCGCTTGACCGCAATCCCGCCTGATGGTAAGCAGTGACGCAATCGTTGATGATAAAGCGCACTAGTTTCATCATCATCATCATCACTTCAGCCGAAAGACGTCTACTGCTGGACATAGGCCTCCCCCAAGGTTCTCCACGACGACCGGTCCTGCACCTCTCGCATCCAGCAGTTTCCCGCGACCTTCACCAGGTCGTCGGTCCACCTTGTCGGGGGCCTACCCACGCTACGTCTTCCGGTGCGTGGTCGCCACTCGAGAACCCGCCGGCCCCATGGGGCATCGGTCCTACGGGCAATGTGTCCAGCCCACTGCCACTTTAGTGTTGCACTTCTTCGGGCTATGTCGGTTACTCTCGTTCTTCTGCGGATCTCCTCATTCCTGATTCGATCGCGCAGTAAAACCCCAAGCATAGCCCTCTCTATTGCCCTTTGAGTGACTTTGAGCCTTCTTATAAGGCCCATTGTTAGCGACCACGTCTCAATTCCATAAGTCATCACTGGCAACACAGACTGGTCGAAGACTTTTGTCTTGAGACACTGCGGTATTTCGGACGAGAAGATTTTACGTAGCTTCCCGAAAGCAACCCAGCCGAGTTGGATTCGACGATTGACCTCTTTCTCGAAGTTGGACCTTCCTAACTGGATAGCTTGTCCCAGGTACACGTAACTGTCAACAACTTCGAGAACAGAGTCTCCAATCTTTATAGGAGTCGGTATAACATGGGCATTAGACATGACTTTCGTCTTGTCCATGTTCATCCTAAGACCGACTCGCTCGGAGGCTCTACTAAGGTCTTCGAGCATTGTACTCAGGTCCTCCGCGGTCTCAGCCATGACTACGATATCATCAGCAAACCAAAGGTGTGTCATGTACTCGCCATTGATGTTGATGCCCAGTCCTTTCCAGTCCAGAACCTTGATGACATCCTCCAATGCAGCGGTGAACAGTTTCGGGGAGATAACACGCTGCAGAGGTATTGGTTTCGAGGTCTGGTCCTGTATTCGGACTGACATGGTGACGTTTTCGTACAAACCCTTCAGCGCTTCAATATACCGATAGTCTACTTGGCACCGCTGGAGAGACTGCAGTACAGCCCAGGTCTCGATCGAATTAAAGGCTTTTTCGTAGTCCACAAACGCCAAGCAAAGGGGTAGGTTATACTCCTCGGCCTTCTGTATAACCTGCCGCAGCGTATGTATGTGGTCTACTGTGCTGAAGCCTTTTACTAGTTTATTAAGAACCTATTCATTTTAGCCTTGAAGACACTCAAATTGCAGTCCGACGGAAACACCGCCGCTGGCAAATTGTTCCAGTCCCTCGATGTACGCGGTATAAAGGAGGAGGCGAAACGCTACGTCCGGATCGTAGTGGTATTAACAACATAAGGGTGAAAACTCGCCGTACGACGGGTCGTCCGATGGTGGAATGGAGACGGGGGAATTAAATCATGCAATTCCCTCGCACACTCCCCAAAATGCATCCTATAGAAAACCGAAAGGCTGGCTACTCTACGCCTGTGCTCTAGGCATGTCTCTATCATAAAATGTAACCTTCAGAAGGCCGCAGCAACCCATTGGATACGAGAAGCACAGAATTTTTTGACGTGGACTTGCTTTGGAAACTATGTTCCGCGGAAGACGCCTTTCTGCTAACGTAATTAAGCTTTCAAGCATCTAAGAAGCAATGCATTGGCGTATCTTTTCTTTATCTATATTTTTATGGGCTAATGAATGGCTTTTGATCTCGGCAACAAATATTCAGTTCCTATACGGCAAAACCATGGAGTGTAACTATTGAAATAAAATTTTGTTATGGTCCACAAAATTAATAATTCACTTTAAAACTATTCCTGTTAGCCAACTTCCGATGGCTAGCGTTTAGAAATGTAAATCAAGAGAACATATTATTCCATTTCATAGCGAGAAATTCCAATTATTTTCCTTTGAACCAAAGGCTTGTCAAAGAACGGAAAGGAATTGGATGAAAAAACTTTTGTAGTTGCACTAATTTGATGGCCTGCTAGGGACAGCAAAATGAAGTCCATCCAATAAATATGAAAAAATAAACTTTTTGCAAATGAAACATGGTCATTGTAAAACGAGATTCATTTTATGTAGGCGTTTAAAGCTGGTCGTATCTTCATTCGCCTTTATTCTAATACTATCGCAAGTTTTTCATTATGCAATCTTTCAAATTACTATTATGCGTCGTTTCTGTGTCATTTGCATCCACATTCAATCTTAAGCCCTTCAAAATTTTAACCCATCTTCTAGCTGGAAGACTGACACCATTTTTTTTTTGTTCTGGATTTGAAATCATCAAATGACCTTTCCCGCTCTGGGCGGAGCGGAAGGGCATGTCAGACTTTTACTGACTAAAACCCACCAGTGTTTCTTAACTTGCCAGTGCGCCAGGGCCACGGCTTTTTTTAAACAACTTGCAAACCTGCCTTACGAGGAATCGGTCTTCGTGGACCCGTCACGATGCGCTGACTTTGAGGCGCGCGTGAAACTCATCGCACCATTGACCCTGGCCTGATCCTTACCGCGCGGCGAGCTGCCCACTGCTCACTGACCGCAAGCCCGAAGACTAACACCCTGCGCCTAAATTGCGTAGCACATTTTTACTATAATTTTGAGGCAAATTGCTAATCCATTGCTCCATATCGACTGCCCCTAAGTACAGTATCGAAACTGAAATTTTAGGTTTTTTTTTTATTGCTGCAAAACATCCCTCTTTTAATATATTTTTACACTGTTAAAGAAATTATGCTATAATATGACTTTTATCCATATTTTGTACTGGTATAATATCGATACTTGACAAATGATCCAGCCTAAATGATCGAATGTTCACTAACGATACTGTACGCGGAGGCAAGAAGCGTGTGAGAAGGACGTAACTACCCATTTCTTTACCGTACATCGCGACCCTTGCCCGTGCTTCGTTTTAATTTATGTGATGATTTATTGAATTGACAATAAAAAAAGCTCTAAGTAACTGAATTTTGAACTAACTTATCGCTACTCGATGTATACTATAAAAAGTGCCAGATTCGATTTTGTACATCATTATATTTTTAGATTGAGGTATCGAAAGTGACTGATTCGATATTATTCGCTGATGTTATTTTAATTTCCATTATCTAATCTGCCACATTCGTTATTACACACGGGTACATGATTTGATGATCCTATCGAAAATACCATTTACGATAGTTTCAATTGGAATAATTTGTATATTTCGATACTTGTTATTTATTAAATTCTGGTAAAAATAAATTTTAGTGGTCTTGTTCATTTAAATATGTTACATAGTATTATTTTGATCATTTTACAATAATATTGGTTCCATGATAGTGGACGCTCTTGCTTGAAAGGTTCCTGGTTCGATCCCCGATTAGTGCTTTGCATTTGTGTGCATGTCTACATGTCTGTTCGCACAGGTGCAGGTGTTAACTATGTATTATAATAAATAAATATTTACAATAGAAAAGTATAGTTATTAAGTTAGTATAGGTTCATGTACTCCTTACCGATATTCGGCTATGGTGGCTAATCTTAATGATCAACGATCGATGCAGGACATATTATTATTATAGTGCACAATTGTGTGCGCGGACAAAAGTGGACTTTTTACTCCTCGACCCTTTTATTTTGATGTGACACGGCCAAAGATGGAACTGGCGCAAGACTAACAGCTTATCGTGCTTTCCGAAGCACGGAGGTACAATACCGCCAACTTCCAGACTCCGAGCTGTCTGGCACCGAGAAATTCTCAGGAATACATTTTACCCTGACC
>JADWQK010002347.1:0-27900 GCA_017933935.1 Sesamia nonagrioides
TGAGCCGGCTGCGTTAGCGCGCTCGTAAATATAGTAGATTTTGACATTGATTTTCATGATGAAAAAAAATTTTTTTTAGAAAATAAACTTTTGTTTCTATTATAAAAATACCTTAAAATTAATGAGGCATTTTTTAATTTTTAAAAAAAGTTGCTTTATTATAGAAAAAACATATTTGTTTGGCTGCAGTTTTCCCTTGAATTTCTTAATTTCTGTCTTCTTTTTTGGCTGAATTATGAAATAAACTCGAAAAAGTGGTCAAGCTAGCAGCAAGATAGTTATATGCTGATGTGAATAGTACTTTTTTATAGGCAAAATCGCTTGTAGTTTCTTCAGAAACTATGGTCAAACTTCACTCGAACGTGAAATTTGAGAAAAAGAGTATCGGAAATTGTAGATTTACTACTAATTATGAAGTTTCTTGAAAAAAGTAGTCAAGCTAGCAGCTAGATGAAGAGTTGTACTATGCATATCATACATAATTTTACTAATGTAACATATTCTCACAATCATGGAAAAAATTGATCAAAATGAGCAGATTAACAGGACGGACCCTATGCTATGCGGTTTAAAATTTCTAATCTATTTATCGAAGTCGCTGGCGGCCGCTAGTAAGAAATAAGTTTTAATAAAATATGGTGTAATACTTTGTTTTAACCTTTAATTTTTTTAAGTTTGTCTGAGATCATTTTATTGGTGCACTAGCTTTCCGCCCGCGGCTTCGCCCGCGTGGAGTTCGGTTATATCGCGCTTTTTAGATTTCCCTCAGGAATTTCAAATTTTTCCGGGATAAAAGGTAGCCTATGTTCTTTCTCAGGGTGTAAAGATTATCTGTGCCAAATTTCATCAAAATCGGTTGAGAGGTTTAAGCGGGAAAGCGTAACAGACAGACAGACAGAGTTACTTTCGCTTTATAATATTAGTATGGATGTGTTTACAAACTAAATTACATAAATTTAAATTTAGTGCAACTTTTTTTCAATTTCATTAATAAAACAGACAGAAGAAAAATTTAAACTTAGTAAATGAAATATTTTTTATAAAAATATTTTGATATTATACCATTATAAACAATGATTTATAAAAATATTTTCGATAAATTATTGTAGTTATAACAATCTCAGCGCACAATTCGCTCTAAAGTTTGACAGCTTAATTACTGGGTTGTGGAGGTCAGATAACAGGCACTCCATATAAAATACTGGTAATCAGCTGCACCCGGTAAGACTGGAAGCTGACACTAACATGGTTGGAAATGGAAAGGCAGATGACGGATAGTTTATAACAATTTCAATAATAAATATTAAATTTTAAGAGAGAACTTTGTACATGGTCTTCAGCGCATCATGTTTCATCATCATCATGATCATCAACCTTTTTAACGCCCCACTGCTGGGCACAAGCCTCCTCTCATACAGAGAAGGATTAAGCATAATCACCACGCTTGCTCAATGCGTATTGACGATTTCAGACTTAGGTGAGTATTATAGAACGTCACTCAAAACTCAAGCTCTACTTAAATCTCCTTTCAAGCCATTTAATTAATTGAAACTAGTTTTAAGTAGGTAATACTTATGCAGAGATCAAAGCTTGAGTTTCCTTCTGGAATACGGACCTTAGAGTCCAGGTTTCCTCAAGCTGTTTTCCTTCACCTTGTATTCAGTCATTGGTGTCCAAGATACACTTAGAAAATAAATATAACTTAGAAAAATGACATTGGTACTTGCCTGACCTGGAATCGAATAATATTGAACCATCATGTTTATTTGATAGAAAATCATCATGACCACCATCCGCAGCACGACTTCATCCACTGCAGACCATATGTTACAGAGCTCTTTTCGTATGCAAATCCCCACCCATCTGTGCTAGCCTCTTCCAGACTTCCACAGTCAATGTCGTCCTCCCAACACGGTAGAAAATGCCGAATCAGCCATCTGTCCACTAATGCCCTTTTTCCAACAAAATATTAAAAGCTAATTAGTTTTACTAAAGACTGTATTTTTGACCGATTTTTATTTTCAGACACTTTGTATGAGAAGCGGTATCCATATGGGGCCGTGTGTTGCCGGGATTGTGGGCAGCAAAATGCCAAGATACTGTTTGTTTGGTGATACGATCAACACAGCAAGCAGAATGGAAAGCACTGGAGAGCGTAAGTCTGCCTCCTGTCTTTTTTACCTTTTTTCATAAACTTTCTATAGGATAATGCATACAGATAATATATATTTTTTTAAATACATATACTCGTATACCGACAAATCACACAGATTGAGCTAGCCCCAAAGTTCAAGACCTGTGTTATAGGATACTAACTCAACGATACTATATTTTATAATAGATACATAAGTAGATAACCATCCAAGACCCAGATCAATCAGGAAAAGATCGTTTTTTCATCATGAAATGACCGGGGATCGAACCCGGGGCCTCCACGTTGCAGGCAGGCGTGTTGACCGCTGCGCCACGGAGGACGACTTATTTCATTGAGACTAAGTGCAAAGCTCTCAAATACACATACACACGCTCACACATCTAACACACACACAGACACATACCACACACACTCACACACACGCACACATACCATTGATCGAATTTTGTTTTGTTCTGTTATAATACAAGGGAATAACATGAAACCGCACCAAACTTTGCAGCATAAGGGCCTCCCACCGATTAGTAAAAACACTCAGTACATAGTTCAGTATATAGTACTTATACTATTTATAGATAAGTACAAGTATAGTAAATTTTAATATAATATTAATTATTAAAATTGAATGTAAGGGTCTTTGTTTATTTCCAATTACTTCTCTTGGAACAACAAATTCTAAATCAACAACTTGTTATTTTTTACAGCAATGAAGATCCAAATATCAGACGATGTCAAGAGGGCTCTCGACAAGACTGGCCAATTTTTGACGGCTCCTCGCGGTGTCGTTGATGTCAAGGTAAATATCATACAGAATCAGCCTACATTGTTCCCACTCCTGGGACGCTGGCCTCTTCACGGTAAGAGGGAGTGGGCCGTAATCTACATAGTACATGTCTACTAAGTTTTTACCTCTAGAACATGCGGTTTCCTCACGAAGTCTTCCTTCAAAGTTTTGAGAGCAGTGGTAATAAAATAATTTAAATAAAGTATATCGCCAGATGGGGTATGAAAAACCACGTTCAAACCACGCCAAGCTTATTTACTATGCTTGTCTATTCCGTACTGGTTCTGGTCGATTCTATAAAAATCTCAGTGTTAAAAGTGAGGTAAAGTGTGTTTAGAGTGAGATGTCCGAAGATGTGTCAATCCCTAGCACAGAATAGATGAAACTTACTTCTCTATTCCGTTCTAGCATTAGTTGGGAATGTCCCGTAATATAATTATAAAGTAGTTTAATTTAATTTAATGTCATTTTATATAGTTTAATTTTATTGTAATATTTATTTTATAGTAAATTTAAGAACTAACCCTACTTGATGAGGTATTGTTTTACTAACCATTGGACCACTATTGTCAAATTAAATTAATAAGTTATTATTATTCATCATCATCATCATCATCAGCCTTTACTCGTCCACTGCTGGACATAGGCATCTTCCATGGCACGCCAACAAGCTCCCATCATCAGAAATCAGCATCAGAAATGAGGTGATCCGACAGAGGACCAGAATTACCGACATAGCTGAGAGGATTAGCAAGCTGAAGTGGCAATGGGCTGGTCACATATGCCGCAGGACCGACAACCGTTGGGGTAAACGAGTCCTTGAGTGGAGACCGCATCTCGGCAAACGTAGCGTGGGACGCCCTTGGGCGAGATGGAGCAACGACATCAAAAAGGTGGCTGGTAGTGGCTGGCGGAGAACTGCTCAGGATCGAGCTTGAACTTATTATTAACTAGCTTTCCGCCCGCGGCTTCGCCCGCGTAGAGTTCGGTTATATCGCGCTTTTTGGATTTCCCTCGGGAATATCAATTTTTTTCGGGATAAAAGGTAGTCCAAACCTTCCTTAAGAATCACTCTATCTATTAAAAAAAACCGCGTCAAAATCCGTTGCGTAGTTTTAAAGATCTAAGCATACATACGGACATACAGCGAAAGCGACTTTGTTTTATACTATGTATTGATAATCATTTATTTATTGACAGGACTACAGTAATATTTATCTCTTGTCCTTTTTCTAATTAAATAGAAAGAAAGAGAAACACTGAACTCAAATCCAGTTTAGTTTGCGAAAAGGTCAATCGAGGTCATTATTGTAGTTGATACAAAAAAAATATAGGTGTTATATCGTGGGGAATCCTATATCTATTTGTTTATAGCGTGATGTGAAGGGGAAGTAAAAGATGGTATTATACATAGAGGCCTGTTCTTGTGGTAATGACTCAACGAACTACACCGGACTGACTAAACTCACATTTTAAATATAAATTTTGTTCCATGCAGCATAAAGTCCTTTTTCCAACAAACTATTTTTTGAAGCGAAATGGATTTGGTCTTGAATCTGTTGTTTAAACGCAACACATACGAATAATTATAAGTATCATCATAAAGTAGCTCGTATGGTACCGGGCTTTGAATAGTACCAACCCATATCCTCCCGTGGGTGTCGTAAGAGGCGACTAAGGGAACTCTCAACTAGGGAGACGGGCAGCAGCGCTTCTTCTATGCCATATCAAATTACTGCCATCCAACCCGCTTGCCAAGCATGGCGATTATAGCAACAATGGAATGAAAGCCTCGGGGAGGCCTTTGTCCAGCAGTGGACCTCTATAGACTAAGAAGAAGAAAAAGAAGTTGGGAATGATAGCTTACTCTCATCCACGCTCATCTTCTAAGTTTTCTTGAAGGGTTGGTTACAGAATAATTCGGCTCTATATGCCATTTTGCGAGTAATGTGCCCTGCATTGCTAGAAGCAGGATGGCCTACTGCAACTTAAGTTTGGCAATCCTTCGAGCTATGTCGGTTACCTGGACCCTTCGCGTATGTCTTCATTTCTTATTCAATCAAGTAGGAAAACTTCAAGCATAGCCTTCTCTACCGTCCTTTGGCTTTACTAACTCACTAGCGGCCGCCAGCTACTTCGTTCGTGTGGAGTTAGTTATGCTCCTATTAGTCGCAGCGTGATGTTATATAACCTTAAGCCTTCCTGGATTAATGGGCTATCCAATACAAAAATAATTTTTCAAATCGGACCAGTAGTTCCTGAGATTAGCGCGTTCAAACAAACAAACTCTTCAGCTTTATATATTAGTACAGATTTGTTAGCATTACTAACTCATTTGTTATCAGCTGCTTTGTCTAGGGGTTACCTTTAAAATACTAATGCTGTAACATTCTGATTTCTCATTAGTGATTAAATAAGATTTTTAGAATTTTAATACTACTTTTGAGTACCGTCTTGAATCGTGATCTCCTGAAAACTGACCGGTTTTTTTTTTAGGGGAAAGGTGAAATGTCCACCCATTGGCTGGAAGGGAGGATTGGCCCCTCACCGGAACGACCTACAGCTTCATCCCTCGACTGCACTCCAAGTTTCTTAGCCAGGATCCATTCCCAGAGATCACCGAGATACCACACGCATAAGCAACGGAAACACTGAACCTGAAACTTTTCGTTGTCCGATTTGTAACCAGAAAACAAAATTGTTTTGAAGTTATCAAATATGCTTTTTGTATTTAGGTCATTGGGATATTTAGATTTGGTACAATAAGAGAAAGCCAATTTCCGGCATTAAAATTGTTCAATATTTAATCACAATTTCAATGTTTTTATCTCCATGACTTCTTATTCTTCAGCCTATAGAGGGCCACTGCTGGATTAAGGCCTCCCCCAACGTTTTTCACAATGACCAGTCTTGTGCTGCCCGAATCCATCGGCTTCCTCCGACCTTCAACAGGTCATCGGGCCACCTTATTTGAGACCTCTGCACGCTGCGTCCTTATTTTTCTGAATAACTATCAATATCAAAAGCTTGTAGGAAAATTAGAGATATTTTGACTTGAAACCGAGATTAGAAAGTGGTCATGATAAAGGCCCGTATTATCAAACGTGACTCAAAAGTCAAGCATTAGCCAAAACTAGTTTTCACGATATAACCAAGATTATGTATGTAAGTAGCCCTTTCTTATTAGAACCGTTAGATAGGAAACACTGATCTCAACAAGGTAATTTAAAAAAAATATATTGACTGGTAAAAGTGTTAGCACTAGTCTACTTACAGAAAATAAATCGATGGCTTTAATATAAAAAAGTAGAGAAGTTCAAGTATTTGGACAGACATACCAAATGATTTGCGAGATAATGTGGACATCAAGGGAGCATTATATTATATCGTTGGTGTTACGCGCCAAAACTACCACAAAAAACCAAGTTACATAAGTAGACTTATCTTTTGTATGTGTGTGTGTGCACATTCGATAGACACTAGTATTTATTTTGTTTGACCACAACTTTTGAATGTCAAGGTCGGCCTAGACCAAATGATTTAATACACCTGTTATTAATCACGTCAAAGCTGTCTATGTTCCAGCCATTCTATTCTAAACCTACCTTAATGATAGGTTTTCTCGGTGGTAGTATAATATCAGCTGCCGGCAGAAGTTACCACCACCAGACAAAGTCTTGCCGCCAAGCGATTCGTAGTATTCCGGCATGGTGTCTGGTGAAGCCGTACGGAGGACCGGTCTGAGCAGTTGTATTGCGATGTGTACCGGGTACGATGCGCCAAATGTTATTGTGCCGGTAGTTTGATCGTGGAGGGTCTCCAGATTAATCTCCCTCTGGTGCAGCAGCGTTGGTCGTGTTGTTGGGTTTAACATTGCATCACCTCGCTCAACTGCCGTCTTCCTTCCTACATACTAAGACTTTTACGTGAATAGGCTTAAAAAACTTGTGCGTTTTACCATCAACGATTGCATCACTGCTTACCATCAGGCGGGATTGTAGTCAAGCACTAATTTATAATTATAAAAAAAAATGTTTACCACGTGTTATTCGAAAGAAAAACCGTGGCCTTGGCGCACAGGCAAGTGAATTAATACGTGTGGGTTTTAGTCAATAAAAGTCTGACACGCCCTTCCCCTCCGCCGAGAGCGGAAAAGGTCATTTGATTATATCACAACAGCAAAAAAAATAAATAAAAGATAGGTTCTTATAATGAAAAAGTTTTTTCACTATTATAAAGGAATACGCGTGGGCTTTAGTCAATAAAAGTCTGACACATCCTTCCGCTCCCCCGAGAGCGGAAACGGATCAAAAGGTCATTTGATGATGTCACATAGGCAAAAAAAGAGATAGGTTTTCAAAATAAAAAGTTGTTTTACTATTATAATGAAAGATATCGACATAGGTAGGTTACGCAATAACTCCACCAGAACTTAATCGAATTAATAAAGTGCTAATATAATTGGGGCTGAATCAAATCAGAAATTCTAAAGCACGGTATTCCTAGTTTCGCCCAAAGTTCGGCCAAACTAAGCAGTTTAGGTTCCCAAGGGCCGAATGGAAAATGAATAAAACCACGATTTGAACGTTGTGCAGTCGTCAGCACACCAAGCTGCTACAATCTGTCAAATTTCATTAAAAGATTTTCAATTTTATCGCCAAAATATTAGGTTCAAGGTTCGATGAGAAAATTGGACAGTTGCTTGATGTCTTAGCTAGAATAAAATAGAATAGAATACTCTTTATTGTGTACACCATATAGATTACAAAAACATAAATATAAAGATTTTACAAAGGGTGACACAATGGGCGGTCTTATCGCTAATAGAGCGATCTTTTACAGACAACCTTTGGATGGAATAGTAAGGGAAAGGAGAGAGAAATAATGTAGGTAGTCTACAGTGTACTATTTACATAATTTATATAATAAATATGCACGTAAGTGTATCATACTAGTCTAATAAATACATCTAATTAATAAACATCATACAATGCAAATAAAAAATAATGACATGTTTAAAGAGAGAGGAAATGCTTTTATACCATGGTTTTAAAAGTGGACAGAGTTTGAGCACGCCTTACTGATACGGGCAAGTCATTCCATAGCCGAATTGCTTGTATAGTAAAGGATTTATCGTAAAAACTAGTGGAATGCATCGGCATGTCTAATATCAGGTTTTCCGATGGCCTCAGATATCTATTATTTATTTACTAGCTTTCCGCCCGCGGCTTCGCCCGCGTAAATTTCGGTTATATCGCGCTTTTTAGATTTCCCTCGGGAACATCAAATTTTTCCAGGATAAAAGGTAACCTATGTGCTTTCTCAGGGTCTAAAGATTGTGTGCTTTCCGCCCGCGTCTTCGCCCGCGTGGTGTTCGGTTATATCGCGCTTTTTAGATTTCCCTCGGGAATATCAAATTTTTCCGGGATAACAGGTAGCCTATGTTTTTTCTCAGGGTCCAAAGATTGTCTGTGCCAAATTTCATCAAAATCGGTTGAGAGATTTAGGCGGGAAAGTGTAACAGACAGACAGACAGACAGACAGACAGACAGAGTTACTTTCGCATTTATAATATTAGTAAGTATGGATTTAAAAAAATAAATAATAGATATCGATATAATTTGAAACGTTCTTTACTTACCTCCGGATACCTAGGTACCCAAGAAAGTTTGATAATCGGGGCCTGTTTTTTCGTTGACGGACTAAGCTAGAAGGACTCTAGCACTCAATTTGCGCAAACACACTGTTATTATCATATCATTGGAATATTTTTGAAGCTTATTGCTAATCCATTGGTCCATGTGATCGATAAATGTGTCTACTCAACAACGTAAATAACACATTGAATACTGTTGAACTGTCAAAACAAAATCCACTGCTACTGGGGCCATAGTGAGCTATTACAATAGCGTCATAATGGTCGGTCAGTCATCTCATAATGATCGATTCTGACAAGTTTCGTAGTCTACTAACAAAATAGCGTCATGATGACTTTCCAGTCGTCAATTACTGACAATCCATCCCATATTAATAATAGTTCAAATTGATTAGAACTTGTTAGAAAATCATTTCTACGAACGGGTTTTATAATAATGGCAATATGGAAATGTCATTCTATTACCATTCCATTACGTGACGACTGACCTATAATTGATCGATCTTTATGAATTTAGCAGATTACAAACTTTTAGCACAATGACCACGGAATCCTGTTGGAATAACAAATTCATAAAAAAGCAGACATAGGCCTCTGATAGTATGATACGCAATTAGCTTGCTGTAACGAATCAAATCACTACATAGTATTTTTTTTTATATATACTAGCTGACCCGGCGAACTTCGTTCCGCCTTAAAGGCAATATCACATGACTACTTTTTAAATTAGGATAATTTTAAATAAATAAATATTATTATTCAATGATTCTTTATTTGGGAGCACAATCCTGGCGGTTCTCCGGAAAACTTAAATGTGCTACAATACTCGCAAACAACAGCCATTGGCCCAGTGCGAACGCCATTGCGCTATATTATATGCGTATTGAAACGCTGCCCGATTCAAATCAGTATTTGATGAATTTCTTCTTGTGTTTCGTAAATTATCTAGCGCTTGATCTCTGAGGTTTGCTCGATGATTTCGCATTGCCAACCGAGCCGTTTCACGGGCTGCCTCCCTTTGCTCTGGTGAGTGAGAAGCACGAAGTCGAGCCATACTAAGGCTACGCTCGTCGAGTGCAATTTCTTGCTCTTCTTCAGTTCTTTTTTTTTGTTTGGGATGGGAAATCATCAAATGACCTCTCCCGCTCTGGGCAGAGCGGAAGAGCGTGTCAGACTTTCATTGACTAAAACCCACCCGTGTTCCTTCACTTGCCTATGCAACGACCAGTGCCATGGTTTCTTTTTTAACCAACCCGCAACCCTGTGGACCAGTCCTCGTGGACCCCGTCAAGGTGTGCAACGCGCCGTCAACCCGACCCTGGTTCTTACCAGGAGGCTAGCTGCCTATCGCTCGCCGCCCGCAAGCCCGCGTCTACGGTGGTCGGGAGTCCGATGTTGCCTCCTGACCAGGGCGCTTCCTGCGGCGGTTTGAGGCGTAAGGGTAGTGGGATTTCCGCTCCCTCACGCGCTCCGCCTCCTCCTTTGCCAGCATCACTGCTGCACAGAAGGAGGTGAAAGCTTGCCATGCACTCTTGCTCCGGACTATGCCCCGGAACAGGGTCGGACGCCAGAGATCGCAGCCGATCGCCACCACGAGGACACGGCTGTGCTCCACCCAAGCCATGCAGACCTCCACCATTTGCTCCACTGTGTCCTCAGGGCGATGCATACAGTGGTCACCCTGGCGTTTCCTCCCGCCTTATACGGAACAGGAACCTCCCGAAACAGCCGTGTCCGGTGAGGACCTACGTCAGTCGGAAGATGAGGACGCCGTGGCGCCTCTCTAGCTACTCCTCAAAGTGAGGACTTTGATGTTTGTGGCGTGCTCAGTGCTGGATTGCGACAATCACACTTTCCATGTCTCTGTCCTCTGTGCTGCAATAAAATTAAAAACGGAGTTATGCCTCCTCTCGTCACTCCCACATGTGGGCGAGGGATAGTGTTTCTCCACAATTTAATGGATGTTATTATACATATAAAAGTTTCTTTTTAATTACTCTGTCTATTAAAAGAAACCTCATCAAAATGTGTTTCGCAGTTTTAAAGATTTAATTATACAAAAGGACATAGGGAAAGAGAAAGTAACTTTGTTTTATAGTATGTAGTGAAGTGGTAAATGGCACAGCAATACAATATTAGAAATTTTGAAGTTGAAGTTTGCTTTGGGGCTTTTATTAAAAAAATTAAACCGGCAGAGAGTATTTATATTCATTGCTTTAAATGAATGCATCAACATTCAACCGGTAAGACATTTTTTAATATGCTGAGTAGTGCAGCAGTGTGTTTGTACCATTTTTAGCAA
Source organism: Sesamia nonagrioides (assembly GCA_017933935.1). Taxonomy (NCBI): domain Eukaryota; kingdom Metazoa; phylum Arthropoda; class Insecta; order Lepidoptera; family Noctuidae; genus Sesamia; species Sesamia nonagrioides. The sequence continues at coordinate 10,898 of JADWQK010002347.1, forward strand.
ATGAACCGCTAACTTATATTTTGACTGAGTTGGTTTGTTATTCCATGTCAGTTGTGTTTTGTTATACCATGTCTTATGTCACGTCACACGGAAAAGACGGGAACAACGGGAATGGGAAAAAAAGTATCCTATGTGATATGTCCTTCTCCCAGTTCTTATCTACCTCCCTAACAATTTTGAGCCATACTGGTTAAGCGGTTCTTGAGTTATAAATAGAGTAACTAACACGACTTTCATTTATACATATACATAGACTTCATTCAAATCGGACCAGCCCTTTAGGAGGAATTCAGTGACGTACACACGTACAGCAGATTTAGGAATATACCCATGGAAAGCATTGTCATCTACATTTGTAACAAAGATATCATGCCTCTCTCTACCCTAGAGCTCTTGTTTCAGTCTCTTTAAGTTGAATAAAAATCTTAAATATTTATTTATTTCTATTTATTTTTTTCTCTTTTAGTTCATAAGTACAATTTAAGTTAAATAAAAAAAATTAACATATTTTTTTTATTTTTTCCCCTTTTAGTTCATAAGTACAATTTTCTTTTTAAGTAACTACAAAAATTACACTATAAACTTATCTAAAAACAAAAAAAAAACTCGTGATTGGCCGGGTTTGAACCGACGAACACCAGCCATTGCGAGTAGACCATACCTCTATCGACTACGCCACAGCCGCTATGTCAAGCCACTCGAAATTAGCGCCCATATTATGCGTGAAATATTGCGAAAGAGAAAACTCGAAAACATGCGTTTGCCCAGACATAAGACTGAGCTAGATCGATTTTTCGTCCCCGAAAACCACCACATATTAATTTTCAGCGAAATCGTTAGGGCCGTTTCCGAGATCACATGCTTCTTCAAGCGATTAGCGCCATCTGCCGGGTTGATTTGTGAATCTAAACGATCCAGGTCACCACTCAAACGCATACAGAAAAATTCATTAAAATCGGTCAAGCCGTTTAGGAGGAGTTCAATGACATACACACGTACAGCAGAATTATATATATAAAGATTATAAACTAGCGCTTGACCGCAATCCTGCCTGATGGTAAGCAGTAACGCAATCTTTGATGGTAAAGCGCACTAGTTTATTAAGAGCCTATTCACTCTAGCCTTGAAGACACTCAAATTGTAGTCCGACGGAAACACCGCCGCTGGCAAATTGTTCCAGTCCCTCGATGTACGACAAAGAAAACAAAGTCGCTTTCTCTTTCCCTATGTCTCTATGTATGATTGAATCTTTAAAACCACGTAACGGATTTTGATGCGTTTTTTTAATACCTAGATAGAGTGATTAAAGAGGAAGGTTTATATATTATGTATAATAACTATCTTTTATGGGTATCCCACAATTATTTTTTCTTTGTCATGTACTTTTTTATGACAAATATTGGCTAATTTTCGAAGCGATTTTAAACCATAGGTACACCATTAATCCTTATCCAATTTAATACCTTAAATACATTGCTGATTTAATATACACAGATCTATATCACCCTTTACAGCATATGATTTACATGAATATTTTCGAAGATATTACAGATTTAAAAATTGCGGGGCGTCGCGTTTGCGGCGGTACCGGGCGGCCGGGGCGGCGGCAGCGACGGGCCGTTATGTTTTTTATGCAACGTTCACAGTTTTTCTGTAGTATATTTAGTATCAGCATTGCACTGGCATAGACATTGGCGGGTCGTTAGTTACCTATATACAATATGTAAAGAAAACCCTGTCCGACCCATAAGGATAATAAAGGTTTAGTAAACACTTGAACAAATATAATATAAAATTATCTTTTTATAATCTTTTTTTCCCACGAATTAATTCCAACCTCCACGAAATTTCGTAATTTTTAAAAAAGTGACAGCACTGGTATTATTATGAGCGAATAGCGATGCGACCACGTGCTGCGTGCCCTGCCCCCCGCTGCCCGCGGGAGGGTTGCTTACCGCATATGTATTAGGTTACCTCTTTTTGCGAAATATTATTTATTTTTTTAGGGGTTTTTTTTTAAGTTTAGCCCGGGTTTGTATCCATTAGTATAATCAGTTATCGTTACCTAGCAATACCTTCACGGATCGGACAAGGTTTTCTTTGCATATTGTATATAATTCGGAACAGTAAGACTTTGACTTTTAGTCCATCTTTCGATATTCCTTCTACCAAAACTTTTTCATATTATTCCAGCTGTAAACTACGTATCTATAAAGGTAGGCTGCGTAGGTTAAATTGTTGTGTATAAGTAAGTTAAATGCATATTTTTGTACATCAGTTTCAAATAAATGTCAAATGATAAACATAAGTTGTTTTATTGATATGTAATATAATTATTCTAAAAAATAAATATGTACCGACGACAGCAGATCGAGCTACCTGAAACTTTCAAATATTCCCAATCAACCTTGAGCCTTAATGCTTTAGTGATAAAGTTGAAAATCTATAAAGAAATCTTACAGATTGTAGTAGCTTGATATGATGTCATCTGTACATAATTATGTATTGATTAATTAGTTATATGAAATTGTTTATTAAGAGGCCAAATGCAAGGTAAGATGGATAAAGCAATGACATGCTTATAAATAAATAAATAAAATAAATATATACAGACAAATCACACAGATTGAGCTAGCCCCAAAGTAAGTTCGAGACTTGTGTTATGGGATACTAACTCAACGATACTATATTTTATAATAGATACATATATAGATAAACATCCAAGACCCAGGACAATTAAGAAAAGATCGTTTCCCATCATGACCTGGCCGGGGATCGAACCCGGGGCCTCCACGTCGCAGGCAGGCGGGTTGACCGCTGCGCCACGGAGACCGACAAATGCTTATAATTACGTTGCGATATATTTGCCAACAATGTCAACACATACATACATAGGTATATGTTTGTGAAAAATAACTTTAATACATACACAATGACCCTAATTCCCTTGTCCACGAACTAAATTAAATTTCAAGTTCAGTGCACCTTCTTCTATTTCATTAATGATGATTGTAGATGGCGGACTGAGCGGACCCCAGACTCTTCTCCAGAGACCGCTTTGGAGAAGAGTCTGGGGTCCGCTTTACCAGTCTAACTGCTGATTTTCAGACTGCCGTCTGACCGCCACAACCCGAAGGCGATATTGCAGCATTGCAGTTAGACTGATTGTTGGACGTTTGAGGGCTCCAACAACCCGCAACGACTTCCACTAGATATTCGTATGGCAACCGGGATCAATGGCTTAACGTGCTTTCCGAGGCACGACCAGACCAGTGCAAATACTCACTCATGCGTACAAAATTAAATATTTGCACTGCGCTGGGATGGAAACCGCGCCTTCTTGCGCAGCGGCCGCGCTCGCTACCGCTGCGCCGCGGAGGCTGTCACATAAACATAGGTCTATATTGATACATACTAAAATAGATGCTTTATGATCTTCTTCAGCCTATAGAGGTATAGGACAAAAGCCTCCCCCAAATTGGGGGTGGTTTGCAATAATCCCCACGCTTGACAGTCGGGTTAGGGATCGCAATAATTTAATATTCCACAGAAGCGCTGCTGCCCGCTTTCCTGGTGAGAGTTCCTTAGTCGCCTCTTACGACACCCACGCCACGAGAGGATATGGGTTGGTAGATACTATTCTAAGCCCGATAAAACAGGGGCTACTTTATGATGATACTTAATTATCCAAATGTGATGCTTTAAACAACTGATTCAAGACCAAATTCATTTGGCCTCAAAAATAGTGTGTTGGACAAACGACTTTATGCTGCATGGGACAAAGTTTGTGTTTGTAAATGAGAGTTTAGTCAGTCCGCTGAGTGAACGGTGTAGTTTGTTGAGTCATTACCACAAGAACAGGCCTCTATGTATAATACCATCTTTTACTTCCGATTCACATCACGCCACACTGTACTTAATTATATTAACAAACAGATATAGGATTCTCCACGATATTAGACCTATTTTTTTTTGTACTACAATAATGACCTCGATTGACTTGTTCGCAAACTAAATTAAGATTCAGTGTTTCTCTTTCTATTTAATTAAAAAAAGGACAAGAGGTAAATATTACTGTAGTCCTGTCAACAAATAAATGATTATTAATAACTAGCGACTGCCAGCGACTTCGTTCGCATGAAGTTAGTTATGTTCCGCTCCTATTGGTCGCGGCGTGATGTTATATAGCCTAAAGCCTTCCTGGATTCATTAATCCAGGAAGCTATTCTACGCAAAAATAATTTTTCAAATCAAACCCAGTAGCTCCTGGAGATTAAAGCGATCAAACAAACAAACAAACTCTTCAGCTTCATATAGTAGTACCTATAGATAATTTATTTATTTAATTTGACAGTAATGGTCCAATGATTAATAAATAACTTATTTTATTGAATTTCATGAAATTCAATTAAAGTAAATATTAGAATAACATTAACGTATATTAAATTACATTAAATTTAATTAAACTACTTTAAAATTATATTCAATTACTCATTACTCATTATGATCCCTGGCGTACGAACGTGCTAAGTACTTATGTACCTATAATATACAGAAAATATTTTTAATATAACAAAGCTGAAAGTTTTTTTGTTTAAACGTGCTAATGAACTTGAAAAACCTTGACATGCCTTGGAAAAATATCTTTGCAATTGATAATTCTATTCGTGAATAATGTTATGCATTCCGTACATGGAGAGACTGGAGCAATTTCTAGCGGCGGTGTTTCCGTCTGACTACAATTCAAATGTCTTCAAGCATCAACGATTGCATCACTGCTTACCATCAGGTGGGATCGCGGTTAAGCTCTAGTTTATAATCCGAAAAGAAAAGTTTTTTTGGTTGAATGTGCTAAACTTTGAAGTGAAGTGCCATGTAACAATATTTTATGCATTGGATAACCCGGTTCTTGAAGGATGTTACGCATACCATATAACGCTAGAATCCTCATGAATCGACTCCATCACAATCTGTCTTTTTTTTTCAACTATGAGGCCTCAGCTTTCAGCCTATCCAGCCTGTTAAAAATTCTCAAAGTGAAAAGTTAGGTTTAGTAACTTCTGAGTGAGCTATTACTACTACCCACGCACCGGAAGACGCAGCGTGGATAGGCCCCCGCCGCCCCACAAGGTGGGCCGACGACCTGATGAAGGTCGCGGGAAACCGTTGGATGCGGAAGGCGCAGGACCGGTCGTCGTAGAGATCTTTGGGGGTGGCCTATGTCCAGCAGTGCACGACTTTTAGCTGAAATGATGAGCTGTTATTAGTAGTGTGAGTAGTGTCAAATCCAAGCTTTGTTCAAAGGCATATTATTTCGTAAACGACAATAAATAGATAAGATAGAAATAAATGAGATAGAACCATAAAATGTCACAATTAACTACAGATCTTATAAATATCTACAAAAAAGTCCGCAACATACTGTATCTACATATGTCCTACCTTTTTTTCTTTTTTTTTTTCGGGGTGGAAATCCTCAGGATGTCCGCCGCCCTAGGTGGGCGACGGGGTCTGTCAGACTTTACGACTAAACCACCCCGGTGTCTCTCTTCTATCACGAGCGCGTGGGACCGCGGGAGTCTAAATTCTTCCGCAGCCCCACACTCGTGCTGGTCCGGTCTGTCCGGGCCTCGTCTCCTGCACGGGGTAGTGGGGTGTTGCTACCCCGTGCATCGCCTCAGAGGCCCGCGCTGACACTCGCGCGCGCCTCCGCCTCGGGGTCCATCAAATAGGGGGCGGAGACTTCCCCATGTCCCTCGCCTCTGGACCCATTCATGGGGGGCGGAAGAGGGCGTTATCCGCCCTTCTTCGGCGCCCGGTGCGTCTTCTGCGGCCCGGGAAGGGAGTTGAGATCTCCCTCTCCCGTTCCGCAGCTTCCTTCTGCGACATCACGTCCTCGCAGAAGGACACCACCGCGTCCCACGACTTTGCGCTGCCGGCCATCCTCCGTACTACTGCCGGCAGCGTCAGGTCGCCTCCTACTTCATTTGTGAGGACACGGCGCTGCTCCTCCCAAGCTACATACTCGGAGAGCGTGTGCTGCGCCGTGTCCTCCCCGCATTGGACGCAGTGGTGGCACCGAGCGTCCGGCTCCCTGCCTAGGCGACACAGGTACTTGCCGAAGCAGCCGTGCCCCGACAGCACCTGCGTCACCCTGAACGACAGGGAGCCGTGCCTTCTCCCAAGCCAGTCGTCGAGTACTGGCCGGATCGCCTCGACGGTAGCGAGGCTGGCGGTAGGGCGCATAAGCCTCTGCCGCCAGTCCGCCACCAGGAAGTCCGCCACTAGGAACATATGTCCTACCTAACCTAAGTCGAGTGAGGTACAATAACCATATTTTTATTCTAAAATCTTGATTTCTGATTTTGACATATTTAAACGCATTTATTTTACTCATGCTATTTATTCTTATCAAAATAAATTATTTATCACTAAGTACAGCTTATGTAGATAATATTTGATATTTGAATGATTAAAATTGGATGTTTGGTTTTGAAGTTATGGCGAAATTAAAATATTACGATTTCTACTGCACGGTCCATTGCGAAGTGAGCGTCACCAAGGGACGCACTACCCCTATGAATTTTTAAATTCTCTAAACGCTGCTGTGCTAGCACCTCATGTACTGTCGTTAAAAGTTGGCACACCGATAACATAATAATCGATTCTGACAAGTTTCCTAACATTGTAACAAAATGGCGTCATGATGATTTTCCAGTCGTCAATTACTGACACTCCACCCCATATCAATAATGGTTCAAATTGATTAGTACTTTTAAGAAAATCATTTCTAAATGTCATGCCATTCTATTACCATTCCATTACGAGACGACTGACTGATAATATTGATCGATCGTTATGTATTTAGCAGATTACAACCTTTTAGCACAATACAAATTCAAATTCATTTATTAATCTTGTGAACACAGGGTACAGTTATGCAGATGTCATGTACAAAGAATTTTTGTCCATGCTATGTCCCGCCAAAAGGCATACAAAGTATCATAAGAAGCGAATGTAATGTCACAGTTTCATGCAAAATAAATATGTCAACAAATTAAGCCGGCACATTAACTCAATAGGCAGCATCACACGATACAGTCTCAGAAACAATTAAATAAAATGTCAGCAAATTACAATTTTTTAAATAATAAACAAAAAATAAAATATAGTCAACAGAGTCAAGATTCGTCAAATTTAGATAATATCATACAAATTTATGTTAATTATCAAAGTTTGTCATTAAGATATTCATTGACAGAGTAATATGTCTTCTTAATAAGTAGTTCAAAAAGCTGACGCTTAAAAATATTCACGTTTTTAGCTGATACAATTTCATTTGGTAATTTATTGTATGTACAATGACCATGGAATCGAGTTGTGGAATGACAAATTCATAAAATAGCAGATAAAGGCCTCTGATAATGTGTTCACGTAATTTTGCTGAAACGAATCATATCACTGCATAGTATACAACAAAGCCACTTTCTTTCCCTATGTCCTTAGGTATGCTTAAATCTTTAAAACTGTGCCACGGATTTTGATGATTTTTTAAAATAGATAGAGTGATTCAAGAGGAAGGTTGTATGTATTATACATGCATCCGTGTGAAGCCGGGCGGGTCGTATTGTATAAAATCATGTGTTTTTAACGAACAGACAGCTGTGGAGTCTATTCCACCATTTCTTTAAAGCACTAGGAAGTGGCAAAGGGCGGGCGTTTTTCGGGGACTGTCTTATGTAATATTGACGTTCAATTGTTTACGATTTTGAGCCTCATTTTAATAAATGACTTTTGGATTTTTTCTATCCCTAGCATTAGCTGAAATGATAGCTCAGCTCAATACATGCTCATTTCACTTAACGTTTCGTGGTGAGATAATTAAAGAAACCCACTGCAGGTGTAGTTGCATACTAATATGTTGAAGAACCCATGTGGTACCGGGTGTAGAATATACCATCCCCTATCGTCCGTGTGTGTCGTAAGAGAGCGACCTAAGGGAACCCTCATCAGGGAAGCGAGCAGCAGCGCTTCTCCTGTGGAATAATAAATTACTGCGATTCCCAACTCGCCTGCCAAATGTGGGGATTGCGGCAATACCCCAATGTAATTTAAGCCTTGGGCGTAATTGGGCCAGCCTTGACCTCTATAGGCTGAGAAGAAGAAAACAGACTATATAAACTTAAGTTGCAAAAATCATCATCATCCCAGCGTTAATCCCAGTCGCATTTGAAGCCTTTTCCGCTTTGTAGTCTGGGGTCCGCTTTACCAGTCAAACTGCTGATATGGCTAAACTTCGACATTTCCCGTGAAGCGACTGCCGCCCGACCTCCACAACCCGAAGGCGACATCGAAGCATTGCAGTTAGACCAATTGTTGGATTTTTGAGGGCTCCAACAACCCGTAACGACTGCCACTAGATGTTCGTATGGCAACCGGGACCAACGGCTTAACCCGCTTTCCGAGGCACGACCAGACCAGTGCAAATATTCATATTCATGCATACAAATACTTGCACTGTGCGGGGATCGAACCCGCGCCACCTTGCGCAGCGGTCGCGCCCGCTATCGCTACGCCACGGAGGCAGACTTAAGTTGCAAAATATCACTCGAATATATGTACGGACGGCAGCAGGTCAAGCTACCCGAAACTAATATTCTCAATAAACATTGAGCCTTAATACTTTAGCGATAAAGTCGAAAATCAAATAAAGGAATTTGACAGATTGTAGTTGCTTGATGTGCTGTCGTCTGTATATATATTGCAAGTTCCATAAAAGTTTTTTTTATGATTTTAACCTAGTGCTTGTCCGCAATCCCGCCTGATGGTAAGAAGTGATGCAATTGTTGATGGTAAAATAAAGTAAACTGTGGGTTAATCCACAGTGCAAAGCTTTTTAGAAACATCAGATTTTTCTTAGAAATATCTACGAATGACGCGTCAGTTCATGTCCGCAAAAATACCACACTTTTATTTTCAATTTTACAATCCAAAACAAAAATAAATGTGTCTAATGTATTCGCGTAAGACTGTGTTTGTGACATGCATTTTAAATTTGTGATCCAATGCCACAAAAGCCCCAATTCTAGTAATTCAAAACATTCAAAATCCCCAGTCTCATTTCGATGACGAAGAAATGTCAAAATGTAGAGAAATTACAAGTATTTTTTGACAGATTCAGAGTGAGATCAGATAGTGAATGTTCTTAAAATTAGTAGAATCACCCCTTAAGGTAGATAAAAGCCCCAAAACTAATAAAACTGAAGCTACAAGAACTGAATGTTTATCAGTCTATAAGTACTTAATTACTTGTCACAAATCTGGACAGCTGTTTAAAAGCTCTAATCTCCTGAAATTTGAGACGAAATTGAAAAAAACTTGTGGTATTTTATACTTAGTCCTTTCTTAGAGGACGTTCCCGTACGGCACTAAGGAACCGAGCAATAAAAGAAGACGCGGTATCAGAGTCGGGGATAGAAATTTCACACGGACGATATATTGCAATAGTATGAGAGCCTATAGATGTCCACTGCTGGACAAAGGCCTCCCCGAAGGCTTTCCACAATGACCGGTCTTGTGCTGCCCGCATCCATCGGCTTCCCGCGACCTTCACCAGGTCATCGGTCCACCTTGTTGGGGGTCTCCCTACGCTGCGTCTTCCAGTACGTGGCCGCTACTCCAGAACCTTGCTGCCCCATCGGCCATCGGTTCTACGAGCAATGTGCCCTGCCCACTGCCACTTGAGTTTAGCGACTCGCAGAGCTATGTCGGTGACTTTGGTTCTTCTGCGGATCTCCTCATTTCTGATTCGATCACGCAGAGAAACTCCCAGCATAGCTCTTTCCATTGCCCTTTGTGTGACTCTGAGCCTTCGTATGAGGCCCATTGTGAGCGACCACGTTTCAGTTCCGTAAGTCATCACTGGCAACACACACTGGTCAAAGACTTTCGTCTTGAGACACTGTGGTATCTTTGACGACGAGAAGATGTAGCGTAGCTTCCCGAACGCTGCCCAACCGAGCTGGATTCGCCGAGACACCTCTTTCTCGAAGTTGGACCTACCTAGTTGGACTTTCTGTCCCAGGTATATATACTCGTCAACAACTTCGAGTGCAGAGCAACCTCTGCTGAGGTCATTGAGCATTTTGCCCAAGTCTTCCAGGGTCTCAGCCATGACCACGATATCATCTGCGAAACGGAGATTAGTGATGTACTCGCCGTTGATGTTGATGCCAAGTCCTTTCCAGTCCAGGAGCTTAAAGACATCTTCCAACGCAGCAGTGAACAATTTAGGAGATATGACATCTCCTTGTCTCACTCCACGCTGCAGTTGGATCGGTTTCGAGTCCTGATCCTGGAGACGGACTGACATGGTGGCGTTTTTATACAAACACTTTATCACCTCAATGTATCTGTTGACGCTTCCTGGAAGAGTCGCTGCATTCTCCTATCAACCCCAGGGTCTCAAAGCAGGGAAACAAACATGCAAAGCACTAACCTGGACCCAGTTGGACAGGAGAGGAGTTACCAACGACGAGTCAGGTGCCAGTCGGTTAGCTTGCTCCTCCTTCGTGGACTTGATGCTGTTTGTTCACTGCCTACACTCGTCAAGCACAGACACACCACCAATATGGAAACTGAGGGTTTATTAGGCCAGCGAAGCTCTTAGGAAGTCAGATATTCGATTTTATTTAGAGTACACGCGGTGTCGAATGAGCTGAGATCGCCATCTTTTTTCGTACTAGTTCTTTTTCTTCCGTTCGCCCAAATGGAAAAGGCGAAGCCATAGCACGCCATACAGCCAAGTTTATTTTTATCGTCGTTGACGCAACAAGGATGGACAATGGAAATGCATGGATAAATTATTAGGATAGTTAATGCTCACACATTTCCCCCCACCTGAAATCCACAAGGGTTTCAAGAAGAATGCGAAAAATTAAGAGTGAAATCAGCAATAGCTGGACTATGAGCCACTGCCGAAAAAATGCATAAAATTCTAGTTAATAAGGGTAAATGATTGGTGGCTTATTTTTAATAATCCTAAAGACAGTGTGTACTTATACTCTAGTTCGGTATATAAAAGGAAAATAAACTAATTAATTGGTAAGGGACAAACCTTTACCACCGGCCTACGAAACGTCTTTCCGTTAGCAGTTTGGAGAGTAAATAAATATATAATATTTTTAAAATAAGATTCCTTTTTTATCCAGTGTATTTATTAAAAAAAAATAGAAGTCTCATTGTAGACTTTTTTTTAGTGTAGTATCTTTAATCTATATATTTGCTATAGGATTCTATGTCTTCGCTAAATAATAAACAAGTATTATAAAGGAAGCCTAAACGAGCGTTACAACGTTCAACTTTATTGCCAAGGCATTAAGGCTCAAGATTGATTGGGAATATTTGAGAGTTTAGGACAGGGGTGGCCAACTTGAGTAGACTTAAGGTGTACTGTTTACCAAAGAAACCTTGTGCGATCTACCAAACACACGTACTACTTGAAACCATAAATCAACAGCGTAGTTTTAAGATCGACTGGACTAGCAGTCGCAATCGACTGGACTAGCAGTCGCGATCGACTGGACTAGCAGTCGCGATCGACTGGACTAGCAGTCGCGATCGACTGGACTAGGAGTCGCGATCGACTGGACTAACAGTCGCGATCGACTGGACTAGCAGTCGCGATCGACTGGACTAGCAGTCGCGATCGACTGGACTAGCAGTCGCGATCAACTGGACTAGTAGTCGCGATCGACTGGACTAGCAGTCGCGATCGACTGGACTAGCAGTCGCGATCGACTGGACTAGCAGTCGCGATCGACTGGACTAGCAGTCGCGATCGACTGGACTAGCAGTCGCGATCGACTGGACTAGCAGTCGCGATCGACTGGACTAGCAGTCGCGATCGACTGGACTAGCAGTCGCGATCGACTGGACTAGCAGTCGCGATATTTCTATTAACCAACTGGTCATGGTTACATTGATTATTATTTTATTACTGATAGATCTCGTACTTATAACATGACATAAAACATTAAGTAAATAATTATCTTCCGTCATAAAACTTTTATGAATTTAATTCAATAATTGTATAATAATAATTGTTAAATAATTTTGTACTATTATCACAATTTCAGAATATATAATAAATAAAATGTTATTATCCTCTTAAAATATGCTTTGGTTTTAAAATATTATTTCTCAATAAGTTAAAATTGACCTATTTTGACTAGCAAGTCTTTTCTTCCAATTTAGAAAACGATTAAACGCTTGTTGATATGATTTTCCTAAGGCTGGAGCATCATCTTTAAGCATAATTGGGACAACATAACGCCCATCGGAGGTGCGATGCGTGCCTTCTTTATATTTTCGTTCGCATTTTTCATCCTCGGGGCCGGAAATTTTACATTTCGGCGGCTCCTCGGACTCCCGAAACCGTTGAACGATCCCGTCGAGCGCACTAGAAGGCGCGACGAGGAGCGTAACGGGTGTAGCCGGAGTTTTAGCTACCACGTTTTGAAGAAACTGACCACTTATCACCCAGCCGAATACACTAGAGAGTGCGCATGGAAAGCCTGGGCCTGGACTGAAGCGTGAGCCAGTATATATCTGGTCAAAACAGTCTACTCCTAACAACAGATCGATCGGACCGGATTTATCAAAGTCCTGGTCGGCGAGATCCAGATGTGTAAACTTATCCTTGACGATTGTCGGCAACGACATCGAAGGAATCAGGGATGTGATTTTAGGTAGAACCACTAATTGAATATCAAACTGAGGAGTGTCACTCAATCGAGGTCTTATTGAACCGAAGGTGTGACCTTGAATGCTACACCCATAATTTTGACCGATGCCACTTACATTTAATTTACATTTCTTGATATGTAAACCTAATTGTCGCGCACAGCTACTTGTAATAAATGAATCCATCGAGCCACTGTCAATAATTGTGCGGACATACTGCCACGAACCATCCGCTCGCTTCACACGAACTACTGCTGTACCAAGGATTTTTTTGCTAATAGGTTGATTCGAAATGTTTGACTGGGTAGCACTAGTTAGAGTAGTGTTCATATCGGGATGCTGGGATGAATCCAGTTCACTAGTATGAGACAGTAAACTCTTATGCTCTTCATGTAACAAAGTATTATGCTTTGCATTACAAATGAAACATATTGACTTAGATTTACAATCGGTAACAGTGTGACCCGGCCTTAAGCAGTTTTGACATAATTTTAAATCTTTAACTAATTGTTGTCGCTGTGTCATATTCATGGAATGCAATTTACTACAACGGTAGATTGAATGATTTTCATTACAACACACACAAACAAACTGATTAACTTTATTATTATTGTTGGAAGAAATTAGAGATGAATTTGGTTGACGCGATAAATAATCTTTATTTGTATTAGGCTGAATTTGTTTACTTGTAGAATTTGATGATGGAATATTAACTGGTTGGCTAACTTCTAATACTTTTAGGTAATTTTGTAAATAAGTAATGAAGTTATTAAATTTAGGAATTTCTTCAGTGTTTTGTAATTCAAACCTTTTTTTTGTTTCTGTATCTAGAGGTCTAGACGCAATGTAGAATAAAATAAATTCGCATAAATCATCAATACACAAACCGCGCAAGGCACTAACGCATTCATAAAGTGTGTTAGATAACTCAGATAAGTTAGATAATGATGGTTTTTGTATGGGATTAATTTTAATTATTTTATCTAAATAAGCTTTTGCAAGAATACGCTTGTTGTCATATCTGTCCAGTAAAGTTGCAAAAACCACTGAATAATTTGCCGATGTCACAGGCACGCCCTTGGCTAATGTCAGTGCATAGCCAGATAAACATGACAGCAAATAGTGAAATTTCTCAGTGTCGGATAATGAACTATTATTATGAACAAGTGCTTCTTCATCTTTAAATGTTTGCCACTTTTCTATATTACCATCAAACTTTAGGAGTTCTAGCTTCGGTAGCTTCACTTGCGAACGCACGTGACCTTGACCTAATTCCGGGCGACAGTCGCTACCCGCGCTCGCATCGAGAGAATCCGCAAACTTGATAACACAGTAATACAATTCATCGAATGACAGTAACACTTTATGATCGATAACAAACGAAGGTTTAAGCTTTAATTGCAACCGGTTAACATCCTCGTTGCATTCCAAAAATCTATTACGAATTTCATCAATCTTTTTGTACCTAGCTCGAAAAGCTGCAAATTTAGTTTTAGTTTCTTTAACTGTATTGGCTAAATCGTAAAGTATCTGCATACTTGTATACTCATATTCCCGCCTTTTAATAGCGGTTATTAATTCCACCTCGCTCATAGTTCACGTGGAATACGATATCCGCACGCTCAAAAAGATAAAAGTTATAAAAGTAGGTAAAACGGAAAGAACGTCAGCCGGTAGGTCGGCAGTAATGCACGCGCGAACGTATTAATGAAATACACGCACACACGTCTCAAGGTTATTTGTTAGAATATAAGTTTTGACTTTGAGGTAGGTCAAAGCTAATTTCTCCCGCCGGAGATAAGTACGACGAGTGTAGGTACCTCGGTACTAAATTCGAGAAACTTCGAACTCACGTTTTTAAAAAGTAATTTATGCAATTTGTTATTTAATACAAATAAACGAAAAACGGGAATTAACGAGGTATGAATGTACGATTGAATAGTCAACCGGTCTCAAATAAGAAACAATAACTAGGTATCATGGGATGACCTAGGTTTTATTTAGACACTTAACTTGAAAGGCAAATTGAAATTGCCTTAAGTAGGTAAGTATACGAATAAATTAGAATTGGGATTACGTATTTAACGTAATAACGAGAATGGAAGGATTTAATTTCCGATAGTAGGTAATTTTGAAATAATTACGCGAGGAAGATTCCTCACAGGAGGCACCATAATTAATGTTGACGCTTCCTGGAAGAGTCGCTGCATTCTCCTATCAACCCCAGGGTCTCAAAGCAGGGAAACAAACATGCAAAGCACTAACCTGGATGCAGTTGGACAGGACATGGAGTTACTAACGACGAGTCAGGCGCCAGTCGGTTAGCTTGCTCCTTCTTCGTGGACTTGATGCTGTTTGCTCACTGCCTACACTCGTCAAGCACAGACACATCACCAATATGGAAACTGAGGGTTTATTAGGCCAGCGAAGCTCTTAGGAAGTCAGATATTCGATTTTATTTAGAGTACACGCGGTGTCGAATGAGCTGAGATCGCCATCTTTTTTCGTACTAGTTCTTTTTCTTCCGTTCGCCCAAATGGAAAAGGCGAAGGCATAGCACGCCATACAGCGAAGTTTATTTTTATCGTCGTTGACGCAACAAGGATGGACAATGGAAATGCATGGATAAATTATTAGGATAGTTAATGCTCACACAGTATCGATGGTCAATTTGGCACCGCTGGAGAGACTGTAGCACCGCCCAAGTCTCAATCGAATCGAAGGCCTTCTCATAGTCCACAAACGCCAAGCATAGTGGTTTGTTATACTCCTCGGACTTCTGTATAACTTGCCGCAGCGTATGAATGTGGTCTATGGTGCTAAAGCTTTTTCGGAAGCCTGCTTGTTCGGGAGGCTGGAAGTCGTCGAACCTGCGAGCGAGACGATTCATGATGACCCTAGAAAACAGCTTGTAGACATGGCTCAGGAGGGATATCGGTCTGTAGTTTTTCAGGAGGGCTTTGTCACCTTTTTTGAAAAATAAAACCACCACACTCCTGTGCCACGCCTTAGGCGTTTCGCCTTTAAGAATGACGGAATTAAATAGCTTCTGAAGCGCTTTAAGAACCGGTTTGCCACCCGCTTTCAGAAGCTCAGCCGTAATTCCATCATCTCCAGCCGCCCTATCGTTCTTGAGCTGTTTCAGGGCCATACCAATCTCATACAGGCTGACGTCCGGGATATCGTCGGTTTAGTGTCGGGTTAGTCTGGCTCTAGGATCATTAGCCAGGCTTACAACAGGTGCGTGTGTTGATGTGTATAACTCTCCGTAGAATTTCTCGATCTCACCCAAAAGCTCGGGCTTGGAAGTGACGATCCTACCATCCCCAGTCCTCAGCTTCGCAAGTAGACTCTGTCCAACAGACAATTCTCGTGCGAACACTTTGGAGCCTTTGTTCCGCTCGATAGCCTCTTTAATACAATTTGTATTAAATTGGCGTATATCGCGAGTCAGAGACTTTGAGATCTGTCTGTTAAGGCATCTGATACGCGAAGCGTCATCAGGGGATTTTAAGATCACCTCCCGTCTTTCTTCCATTAGCCGGCGGGTGGGACCGGAGATCTTCTTCTGTCTTTTTTAACGGAGGGTTTTGTAGAACTTAGACCCTTCCGTTTGGAGAGTTTCCACAAACCTGTTGTTGTAGTCGTCCACATCTACGCATTCACCGAGGCATTCGAAGCGGTTTTGTAGTTCGATCTGAAAGCTCTCGGGGTTTTGGAGCTGTGTTGACGCTGGACGGAGCGTAGACTTCATAAGTCGAGAGCGTTCGAGCCTAATGTTGAGGTTCAAGATGCCTCTAACAATACGGTGATCACTCCCGGTTTTTACCGCATGGATCACGGAGACATCGTTGAACACTTGCCTTCTCGTTGACATTATGAAGTCTATCTCGTTTTGGTCTGACCATCGGGGCTGAGCCAGGTCCACTTGCGGTGCAATGGTTTCCTGAAAAAAGAATTCATCGCAAAGAGTCCTTCCCTTTCCATGAAATCCATTAGCATCTGACCTCTGGGATTCCGATTTCCAACTCCAAATTGCCCCACTTTCGTCTCGTCCGCCTCTCGCATGCCCAGTTTTGCGTTAAAGTCCCCATGACAACGGTGTAGTGGGTTTTGGAGGAATGTATGGCTCTACTGACGTCCTCATACATAGCCTCCACCTCATCGTCAGAGTGTTTAGACGTCGGGGCGTAGACCTGTATAACCTTTAACGAATATCGTTTTGTTATTCTCAGTACAAGGTACGCCACCCGAGTCGA
>JADWQK010001146.1:0-77190 GCA_017933935.1 Sesamia nonagrioides
TGGATTGCACTAACTTTAATTCCCAACGTGATATAATTCATTTAATACAATCAGCGGTTACTTAAATAACCTACAATATCAAAACGCACTACAATATGGTCTGCTTATACTTATAATCTAACCTATAAATTCGCAATGTAAACAATCCTTATATTAGTCTTAAAATCGTTTACTTAGTAAATTTTAAACTTCTGGTAGATAAAAACAAACAGTAACATGATTACATACCTGTTTTAGCAACTATTCAAGCATAAATATCATCCATATTTGATAAAATTTGTCCAGCTTGGTGTACTAACAAACATTGATGATAAACTTTAAAAATAATTTCCCGAACTCCATTCCGGTTTGTTTTTTTCACATTTAACAAATTTGTTCGATGTTTTGTCTAAATAGAATTAATATAAATTTCAATAAATAATAAGTCACAAAACAAATCGATGACTGCCGATGACATTCGATGTACGGACGACAGCAGGACAAGCTGCCCCAAACTGTCAGATTTTTCCAATCAACCTTGAGCCTTAATACTTTGGAGATAAAGTTGAAAATCTATTAAGGAAATCTGACAGATTGTAGTAGCTTGATGTGCTGTCGTCTGTACTTGTATTTACTAAGATTTAGTGTGGGCAACACTAAATCTTAGTAAATACAAGTACTTTTAAAATTTTTAGTTACAGAAACATCCATTTTCACTACTTTATAGACAGAGTATACTTACATTTACAGAAATAGGGACAAACGAAATGAACTCGTTTGTCCCTATTTCAAGTAATAAAATTGTGTGTTTCTTCTCTTTTACTTAAAATAATTGTGTAGATGGCCTCCTTCAGCGCTTGCCGCTGCGTTTCTCATTTTTGTGGAAATAGATTTTTTTCTCAACATATTTTTTGTTTCTCTGTGGTTCCTATTCAGCAGTGCTGCCCTCACTGGCTGAATGTAAAACTAAAAAATCGACGTCAAACAAACATGTCAGTCACACACATAATGGCGGTGATTGTATTATTTTTTGTGAGTGAGTAATTCTGGTAATATGTGTTAGAAAAAAGTGTTTGGTCAACAGAATGCCATTAAGCTAGTTTATCAGAAATTTATAACTAAACAGAGGACACATAACGTGCTATCAAATCGCAGTGAAGTGGCGACAAGTATGGAGGTTGAGTACGTTGTGTCGGCGGTGTTATTGAATTAGTGCATCCAGTAGCTGAGCGGCGGAGGTCGGGCACCGGCGAGCTGCCACCATGGGGGCGCAGCAGGCTAAGGAGCGCGGCACAGCTAGCGGTGCGTCAATGCGCTCGGCGCGCAGCAAGCCGCGCGTGCCAAAGGACCCCCGCATGCTGGGCTCCAACATATTCACGGAACACAGCGGTGAGTACTCCTTCATGTACTGAGCGTCGCACATCGCTTGCAGGAGTTGACCCTTCGGGGGGCGCAAATGGCAGCCCCGCGGCTGGCATACCTACGACAGTGGCCGGGCGTGAATGCGAAGTCTTCCACTTCTTTCTCTTTATTTGTTCATAATTACTTGATTGACGTTCTCTCAGTTGTTCCTACACATACAATTGGATCAATAGCTTGTATTTGTTCATAAATACTTCATTGATGTCTTTTCAGTTGTTCCTATAGATTGTTGAAGCAATAACTTTCATTTTTTCAGTCATTTACTTATATTTTATTTTTGTAAGCATTAAAATTTTTATCATGTGAGTATGTACTATATTGAATTGGTACATACCAACAAAAAGAGCAGTCAGTAACAACACTAGTATTACTGTCACATGCATTGGTCTAGACAGTGTTTCCATATTAGTGGTACACAAACCCCATGTAGTTCTGCATGCAATATTGTATACCGGGGTATACAAGATTGCATGCAGAACTAAAATACAACCATATTTTTAAGATATAATATATGTATGTAGACAAAAGAGTGTCCATGGAGTTTCTTGCCTGTTCTTCTCCATAGGTTACCTACTCTTTGGAATGGGCGACTAGCTTCATCTTATTGACTGACCGACCTTCTGACAATTCAAAAGTGCCTGTAACTGGTTTATTTGAAATAAATGATTTGATTTGATTTGAAACATCCACACTTGTCACATTAATAAAATATGTATTAATTTCTGTGATAAATGTAAGAATCTAATAATAATAATAATATCTTTATTTCAGACATAGGTCCATAATTTTAAATAAAAATTAAACATAAAACGTTAGTAGGGTTGTTAGTATATATAACACATAAAATAAGATCAAAACAAAAAACGTTAGTAGGGTTGTTAGTATAACACATAAAATAAAGTAAGTAGGTCTATACAGGCTACTTCCTATTTCTGAGCAAGTGAACACTCGCCCAGTAAACAGTAAAAGGACCGTTTATTTTGCACGCTAACGCTCTGAGGACAGTGTTGGAGCTGCCACGGACCCTGCTCATCATCGATGCGGTTCTTTTCCTAATGATGGAGAAAAAATCATCAATTGAAGCTCCCGCAAACATTTCGGAGGCACTGCAATACCTGGGCTTCCCCAACACTGCTCTCAGAGCATCATTGTACTGTACACGCAAGGCATTATAAGCCCGCCGCGTAAAGTTGATCCACAGACTGCACGTGTAAAATGATTGACAGAAGGCTCTGAACAGTAACAATTTCACATCTGTAGTACATCGTGCGAATCTGCGGGCCAACATATTGCAGCGGACTGCCAACGCCCTCCGTTCCCTCTCTAGGTCTGCATCATCCTGCAGGCTATCCGTCAGCACGTGACCCAAGTATTTTGCTTCAGTCACCCTCACTAGTGACGACCCCCCGATCCTAATCGGTGGCACATTTGACGGAGCTTTATTTCCTGCCTTGAAAACCATGAGGACACTCTTACTAGCATTATACTTGAGTCCGTGCGACGTTGCATACGCTTCACAAATGCCCAGAAGTCTTCTGAGCGCACCCACTGACGGGCCGAGCAGAACCATATCGTCCGCATAACTTATATTATTTATTATGGTGCCATCTATTGAACACCCGACCATAGCTCCGCCTAGCCTGCCAATCAGCTGGTTAACAAATAGGTTAAACAAGCTCGGGGAAGTCAACCACCCTGTCTGACTCCACATTTCAGAGGATACTCCCGACTAAGCGAGCCGGCCCATCTGACCGCATTTTTTTGATTGCTGTACCAGTACTTGAGGAGGGATACCGTCTCCCTCGGTACAGTCGTCTCCGTAAGTAGTTTGTGCCACAAAATATCATAATTAACCAAGTCGAACGCCCTCGACAGATCAAGAAAACACGCATAAATTGGTGTATTCCTGTCAGTATAATACCTTACAGTTTGTTTCAGACACATAATCGCCATTTCCGTTGACATGTTGGGTCTGAAGCCAAACTGCAAGTCATGTATCTGAAGATGTTCGCTCAGCTGTGCATTCAACAGACTGTCGAGGACCTTCGCCATGGTAGTGGCCAATGATATTGGGCGGTAGTTACGCTTGTCAGATGTATCCCCGGTTTTGTTCTTCACTATAGGAACTACTACTGTTTTCAGCATATCATCCGGAATAAACGAGTGACCTACACAAAAGTTAAACAGTAGACTCAAGATTCTGGGCAGATGCACACCCGCGAATCGCAAATGCTCTATACTTATTCCGTCATGACCTGGGGACTTTCCACGTTCCATTTTTATTATGACATTCTTCACATCTACTGTCCTAATCCGATTGTACTTATCACCAGGTCTGACGTCTGATTTACATAAGTTATCCTTCTCACAGGGCATGGTTCTACAGTAAACAGATCCCTAAAAACATTCGCAATATTTTGATTACCCACTACACCATCAACGCTCATAGGGATGCTCGGCCCAGGATTCACATTCCTAGTATTTTTCCAAAAGCTACAAAAATCTTTAGCCTTGTGCTTAGCTGCCAGTATGTCCATTTTTATTTGCTCGGCATTATCCTGGCACCATTTTAATTTTTTTTTAAATGCTTTACGTGACTCACACATATTTAAGTATTGTGGTCCTGTGCGCGGTTTCCCCACTAAAACCCAGTTACTGAAACTAAGCCGAGCCTTCCTATGGAATTCACTTACATGCTTGTTCCAACCTACAATACACTTCCTCTTATTTCTCTTAAAGGTACTTCGTGTCTTTTCCGAGGCATCACACAAGATAGACTTGATGTTCGCGTACATTTCATTAATTATGGTCTTATGATCTACATTATCACATATGTGGTCACAGCAATCCCTCAATTCTACCGGGAAGTCTATATTCCGTAATGCCTCGGTACATAGCTCCCTATATTTACAAATTTGGTCATCGTCCCTTATTCCCCATACTACTTTGTTATCCACAAATTTGCTTACAGCGGTTTTTTTAGGCAAACTCTTAAGGTTACAAGTTATTTCCAATGGAAAGTGGTCTGACCATGACACTTCATACAATACTTTAATACTTTTAATTGACTGAAATGCCATTGATGAAACCAGGCAATGGTCTAACCATCTGACAGTTCCATGAGCCTCACTTATGTATGTATAAGTGTTCAGACCACTTAACAGATCTACATCCGCACATGACCAACTTTGTTCCCTACAAAAATACAATGATAATATATAATAATGATATAATATAATATATGATATATAAGATATAGATAATAATAATATAATATATGATAATGACAGACAACACATATTATATGTCAATTAATAATTTATGACAATAAATATAAAATACCCCTGTCAGTTGCCAAAATTATAAACAAAAGAAATACATCTGCTTTCATTTTTTTTTAACATTCCTGCAATAAGGTGTACACAAGTTTGAGGTCTTTCTTGAAGTGGTACATAGAAAATCTAACTGGAAACCATTGGTCTAGACTCTAGACAAATTAGCTTGTGTAGCTGTTGTAAAATTATTAGAGTTGGATTAAACTATATCTCGTTAAACTGAAAAGATGTATCTCTGATCCATATTTTTAGGGATACTTATGTTAAACTCTCTAAGATCTATCTCTTCTACATGTACTTCTGTTAAACTGTTTATGTTTAAGATCTATCTCTGACTCTTAGCTTCTAGGAATACTTATAGATTAATGCATTCCTGAAGTTTTTCATCATGATCATGATGGCAGTCTCTCAACACCTTTTTATTCATCAACCAGAAAGTAAGAATTAAGAAATTTTATTTGGTCTTACATGTGTTACTGTATACATAATATTAAGAACATGTTCATGTAAGATCTTAAAAAAGAGTGGTTTAAAACATGTCTGCGGTTTCTCTTGACAATGAATGTAAACAATACCATTCTATGGGCCTACAGTACACACGAGTTATGAGCATTTATTACACTTATAGATCACTTAGTTAAGTCACTCTGCTCTGCTGTCTGAAGGATAAGGACAAAGTCGTCATCATCATCATCTCAGCGTTAATCCCAGTCGCATCCGAAGCTATTTCAACTTTGAAGTCTGGGGTCTGCTTTACCAGTCTTACTGCTGAGTTTGGATAAACTTGGACATTTTCCGTGAAGCGACTGCCGTCTGACCTCCACAATCCAAAGGCGATATCGAAGTATTGCAGTTAGACCAATTGCTGGACTTTTGAGGGCTCCAACAACCCCTAACGACTGCCATTAGATGTTCGTATGACAACCGGGACCAACAGATTAACATGCTTTCCGAGGCACGACCAGACCAGTGCAAATATTCATATTCATGCGTACAAATATTCGAATCCGCGCCTCCTTCCGCAGCGGCCGCGTTCGCTACGCCACGAAGGCAGTCAAGGATGAGGACACTCTATTCCTGTTCTCTTTTACATGTATACATTGTAAGACATCTTACAATGTTTAATAAAATTGAATAACATGAGTGCAAGCAAGAGACTTACTCTGCTTTTTGGTAATATGGGGATATCATTTATTGGGAACTAGTTCAATGCGAAATTTTGTGTTAAGTTAGCGTAATATTATTATTTGGTCCTATTTTTATTAAATTCGTGGAGATCTGTTGAGTAAAATCTTATATGGTGTTGTAATCCACTAAAATCATTATTATGAAAAACAGTTTAAAGTTAAATGAAGCTAGACTATTTGAAGTCCAGAAGAAGACTCAATAAAACAACATTTTGGTTAGGTACAATACAAATAATACAAGTAAGAGGGTCATCATCATCAACCTTTTATCGTCCCACTGTTGGGCACAGGTCTCCTCTCATACAGAGAAGGTTTGAGCGAAATCACCATGCTTGCTCACTGCAGGTTGACGATTTCAGACTTGGAAGTCCAGGTTTCCTCAAGATGTTTTCCTTCACCTTCAGTCATTTGTGTCCAAGATATACTTAGAAGTTACATTGGTACTTGCCTGACCTGGAATCGAACCCTCATACTTGAGAGGCTGGTGTTTTAACCACTAGGCCACTACAACATTGTAAGAGGGTATTTTGAGTTAATTCTAAGCTATCACAATTGCAAAAAATATGTGCAGCTCCTTTCTTATACTTCTCTATTAAAAAGTCACCAATTTACAGACTCTTTTTACTTCACGGCTGTTGGTTTAGCAATTCTACAAACCCTCCAGTTAACCTGGACAAACAGCTGAATTGGGCGAAACACACCAACTACATCACAACTAAAGCCAGCATATCAATGTGGAAGTGCAAGCGGATGCTTGGGAAAAACTGGGGAATTAGCCCCAAGGTCACTCACTGGCTTTATACCACAGTCATCCGGCCAATTATAACATACGGCTCACTAGTCTGGTGGCCAAGAACTAGTCTGAGCACAGCCCAAAAAGACCTCGAGAAACTGCAAAGGTTGGCGTGTGTGGCAATCACCAGTTGCATGAGAACCACGCCTACTGCCGCGCTGCAGGCGATGTTGGGACTGCCCCCCCTTCACCTCGTTGTGAGGGAGGAAGCGACATTGGCTGCCTTCAGACTCCACCTATCGGGAACCCTGAGCAAAGACTCCAGGGTCAAACATACACGCCTGATGCTCGATGCAATCGAGAGGCGGCCAATGTTACAAGCACCCAATGACAGGGTACCAAAACAGTACTGCTTTCAAAAGCACTATCAGATAGTACTTGAAGAAGAG
Source organism: Sesamia nonagrioides (assembly GCA_017933935.1). Classification (NCBI taxonomy): domain Eukaryota; kingdom Metazoa; phylum Arthropoda; class Insecta; order Lepidoptera; family Noctuidae; genus Sesamia; species Sesamia nonagrioides. The sequence continues at coordinate 7,106 of JADWQK010001146.1, forward strand.
CAGTGCGGCCACTCAGGACCGGAGGAGTTGAGAGTATACACCGACGGATCGAAAACCGATCAAGGAACGGGCGTTGGAGTGTTCTCACAAGACCTCAACATAAATATATCCAGACCGCTAGGGATGCTCAACACAGTCTATCAAGCAGAGTGTGTGGGCATAACTCTGGCGGCCCTAGCCATAAAAGCCAGAGGAGTTGCGGACACGCGTGTCCGCATACTCACTGATAGTGCTTCCGTCCTCCAATCCCTAAAGCAGGGATGCATCACATCAAGTCTTATACTTGAGTGCCACGATGCATTGGAACGGATAACCGTACCAAACCGCAACACTGTAACACTACAGTGGATAAAGGGTCACAGCGGCTCACTGGGCAATGACGCAGCTGACGAGCTGGCTAGAAGGGCATCCAGCGCGTTGGTCAGCGGACCGGAGCCCATTGTGCCTATCCCCTTTATTCAAATACGCAGATGGCTACAAAAGCATACTTACGAACAAGCGGAGATCTGGTGGTCCTCGTCACCGGGCTGCAGGCAGTCCAGAGAGGCCATGCCATCCCTGGATGACAGGCTAACCAAAAGATTGCTGCGCCTGGATAGGAGGAACCTACGATTGATGACGGGGATCATCACGGGCCACTGCTCGCTGAATAAGCATCTCCACACAATAGGCATAACAGACAGCCCTCTGTGCAGAGCCTGCATAGAGGCTGACGAGACAGTTGCGCATGTACTCTTCGAGTGTACAGGCGTTACCCAAATCAGAAACGAAACCATAGGAGCACCAAGATCTTACACAGATGTTCTCAACAGGCTAGGAGACCTGATGGGCTTCTGGAGGGAGGTGGGCTGGTTGGAATAACCGCCAAAGGCCGCCATGGTCCACGCACAATGGTCCGCTGGAGGGACTGAGTGCGGAAACCAAACCAATAACATATAACATATATAACATAACAACCCTCCAGTTTACATAAGACATTGTATACCTATAACTAGCAACATGGAAAATATAAAACAGCACCTTAATTGCGTAACACTCCATTACTATCGAATGGAACATTCTGAAGCCAATTGCGAAACCATTGCTACATATGTTCAGGAAATGTGTCTGCTCAACAACATAAATAATGTAATGAATGTTGTTGAACTGTCAAAATGCCATTGCTTCTGATAGTATGTTACGCAATTACCCTGCAGACAGTTATAGTAGCAATATGATGGCACACTGGCCGTTATTCAAAATATAAACCAGGCAGTTATAGTAGCAATATAATGGCACACTAGCAGTTATTTCAAAATATAAACCAGCAGTTACAGTAGCAATATGATGGCACACTGACAGTTATTTCAAAATATAAACCAGGCAGTTATAGTAGCAATATGATGGCACACTGGCAGTTATTTCAAAATATAAACCAGGCAGTTATAGTACCAATATGATGGCACACTAGCAGTTATTTCAAAATATAAACCAGCAGTTACAGTAGCAATATAATGGCACACTGACAGTTATTTCAAAATATAAACCAGGCAGTTATAGTAGCAATATGATGGCACACTAGCAGTTATTTCAAAATATAAACCAGGCAGTTATAGTACCAATATGATGGCACACTAGCAGTTATTTCAAAATATAAACCAGCAGTTACAGTAGCAATATAATGGCACACTGACAGTTATTTCAAAATATAAACCAGGCAGTTATAGTAGCAATATGATGGCACACTAGCAGTTATTTTAAAATATAAACCAGCAGTTATAGTAGCAATATGATGGCACACTGGCAGTTATTTCAAAATATAAACCAGGCAGTTATAGTACCAATATGAAGGCACACTAGCAGTTATTTCAAAATATAAACCAGCAGTTATAGTAGCAATATGATGGCGCACTGACAGTTATTTCAAAATATAAACCAGGCAGTTATAGTAGCAATATGATGGCACACTAGCAGTTCATTTCAAAATATAAACCAGCAGTTATAGTACCAATATGATGGCGCACTGACAGTTATTTCAAAATATAAACCAGGTAGTTACAGTAGCAATATGATGGCACACTGGCAGTTATTTCAAAATATAAACCAGGTAGTTATAGTACCAATATGATGGCACACTAGCAGTTATTTCAAAATATAAACCAGGCAGTTATAATACCAATATGATGGCACACTAGCAGTTATTTCAAAATATAAACCAGCAGTTATAGTAGCAATATGATGGCACACTAGCAGTTATTTCAAAATATAAACCAGGCAGTTATAGTACCAATATGATGGCACACTAGCAGTTATTTCAAAATATAAACCAGCAGTTATAGTAGCAATATGATGGCACACTGGCAGTTATTTCAAAATATAAACCAGGCAGTTATAGTACCAATATGATGGCACATTGGCAGTTATTTCAAAATATAAACCAGGCAGTTATAGTACCAATATGATGGCATACTAGCAGTTATTTCAAAATATAAACCAGAATTTATAGTAGCAATATGATGGTACACTAGCAGTTATTTCCTGCTGCAGTGAGCTGGTCACCAGCAGCTTACAGTTAGTAGCGTAACATGCTAGTTATAAGTATAAAAATAGTTTATTTAGCTTGTTGGATATTGTGTTGATAGGGACATGTGAGTGGATAACCAAAATAATGTAAATGAATTTGTGTAATATTTTTTAGTCCTGCTTTGGTATATAATATGTACTAAAATGAGATAGCCAAGCTAACAATACTGAAATTGCAGTGGACAAGGAATTAAGCTAGTGTAGCACAATTGATATTTCACAACTTCACCTGCCTCTTGCAGGAATGCTATACTAATGCTACTAATGCTAAACTACTTAATCATCATGGATAGTGCTGAGCAATACATGTCTAGCTTTTGACTGCCTGTATGTCGGACATTGCTTCCTTTATCCTGTATTGTGTTGTGTATGTATGTATTTTGGTTGACAATATGGGTGTTTTTGGATTACCTGACATGCAAGTTTATTATTTTTTTTTATACTTAATATATTTTTCACAAATAAAATTTTATATTCTCTTGTCATAGTCAGGTATATTACAAGGCCATGCAAAGTTCTGAATGATTTTCTGCATTTTACACTGACAACTTGCACTGAGAACACTCTGGTGAATACTGAGTACAAACAAGCAGATTTTTAATTGTTTAATGCAAACAGAGTTTAAAGGCAATGTGTTTTGTAAAGCTCCATGCGTTTTCGTTATTCTAAATATGCCACTATATGCCACTGCGAATTTTTAAATCTTACTCTTAAATGAACACCTTTTAGTGATGTAATGACAGGAATAGGTTTCGGCGAATGCAATAACATTTGAGTTCTGTCCACACAGCGATTATCAGTATGATACCTATTATAACCCTGACCACTTATTTATTGAGTCATTTTGAGATCTTTAGCAGTTTCATAGTACATTTGTTTTGTTTAACCACACTAGAATAATAAATTTATTAATGTTCCATTACACTGTAAAAGATTATTTGTGGCATAAGTAGCTCAGGCTTCAATGTTATAATACATGATAGTATATTGTACTATAGTATATTAGCTGTTTCCATCAGTGTTGTTTATTGGATGTTTTATATTATGCATTAATTTAAAGAGATTGTCCTCTCTTAATACTTTGGGAAATTTAAAGAGACCAATACTTACCTACTTTAAATTTTTGGAAATTGTAACAAATGTAACAGTTTATTGGATCAATTGCTGTGCGAATATACCTATTGTGACTATTCCTACCCCCACTGATCAAAAGTGATTTATTACATTTTAAGAATCTCGACTATGTTTGAAAATTGCTCGACCTCCCAAATAGCTGGCGCAAATTTGGGCAATGCATAGCACATCGCAAATATTCGTATCATATGTATACATAATATATGACTTCATACGCTTTTTATGAACGATCGTACGGTACATATGCATCATTTTTTTTTGTGTTTTTTAATGATTTATTTGTACAAACACTTTTACACATGATTCATATTTTTAAAACTAGATGAGTTCGGCGTTTCTTATCTGACTACTCTGAGAAGAAAGGCCGAAACAAACTCAGAGGTTACAGTCTCTTTGAAAGTGCAGACAGTCTTGGTCAGATTATATTGGCCTAAGTACAGATCCCATGGCGGCAATCCGGCAAGCAGGCTCGCTGCCTCAGCGGAGACCGTGCGGTATTCCCGTATCAGCCGAACGGCCATGACCCTCTGGGACACGGTCAGCCCTGTCACCCGTTTCGGTTTGACATTGAGTTCTGCGACACCCTGTATAGCCGTATTTCTTAGTATTGTATAATTGCACAGCATACGTGTGAGCATAATGTACTTGCTATTAAGCTATGTATTTGTATTATTCAAGTCAATGTAAGATGTATTCAATATTTACTGAATACTTCTTACATTGATTGAATGGGCTCAAGCAGTTGAGGATACGTCATGCTCACTTTAATGTTCCGCTGATGGTAGAGTTCGTGTTGGTTCATTAAGTTCCCATCAAAATGCAACAAAAGTTTGACAGCCTCTGTGGCGTAGCGGTAGCGAACGCGGCCGTTGCGCAAGGAGGCGCGGGTTCGATCCCCGCACAGTGCAAATATTTGTATGCATGAATATGAATATTTGCACTGGTCTGGTCGTGCCTCGGAAAGCACGTTAAGCCGTTGGTCCCGGTTGCCATACGAACATCTAGTGGCAGTCGTTACGGGTTATTGGAACCCTCCAAAGTCTAACAATTATTCTAACTGCAATGCTTCGATATCGCCTTCGGGTTGTGGAGGTCAAACGGCAGTCGCTTCACGGAAAATGTCGAAGTTTAGCCAAAATCAGCAGTTAGACTGGTAAAATCGGACCCCAGACTCCAAAGCTGAAAAGCTGTGGATGCGACTGGGATTAACGCTGAGATGATGATGATGAAAATGCAACAAAAGTGCCGCATTCGTACTGTCTACGTAATATCTTTTGAATGGAATGTTCAGTAAATGTTTCAGTAATTCAAAAAGTAATGAACAGGTATTGAAACAATTTTGAATACGATAATTTATTTGGATAATAATCAGGGTTCGAAAATATCCGATATTTATAATAAATATCAAAATATCGGATATTTATGATATATATCCGATATTTATATCCATTTCTTAGGACTGTCATTTTATTATCTTATTACTACCTATACGATTTCCACATGTACATGACAGTTTCTTATTATGAATTTATTACAATATAAAAACAACATACCTATGTTTAGTTTTTATTTAACAAAATAAACATAAAATCTTATAGTTCACAAAAACTAACTAAAAATAACCATCTTTTTCTGAGAAAACAAAGTATATAAATATTAGGGAAACAAAATTAAAATATCTTAAAAATCCTAATATTTGTACTTAGTCGAGTTATAATCAAATAACAAATTAGTCTTTTTATAGTCAGCTAGAACTGTCAAATCGCCTGTTGACATTCATAAAGGATTAACACTACACTTCACTTTTATGGAGTAGGTATGTTTGCAGATGATAGAATTGAAAATTATTTTGGCTCTTTTACGTTGCACTATTATTATTGATTGCAGTACCTACTTGGTAAATTCGAAGTATTACAGTCTGAAGACAGAAGAAGAGAGGAGAGGCTGAGAGGCGCCACGGGGCCCTCACCTTCCGCCTGGCGCAGGTCCTCACCGGACACGGTTGTTTCGGGAGGTTCCTGTTCCGTATAAGGCGCGAGGACACGCCAGGGTGTTACCATTGTGTGGATCGCCCTGAGGACACGGTGGAGCATACATACGGTGGCGGTCTGCCCGGCTTGGGTAGAGCACCGCCGTGTCCTCGTAGCGGCGATCGGCGGCGATCTCTCGCGTCCGACCCTGGTCCAGGCCATGGTCCGGAGCGAGAGTGCATGGCAGGCCGTCGCCTCCTTCTGCGAAGCAGTAATGCTGGCAAAGGAGGAGGCGGAGCGCGTGAGGCAACGGGAATCCCAGCGCCCTTACGGGGCGTCTCCTGCGGCGGCTAGTGCGCCGCAGGAGACGCCCTGGTCGGTAGATGACACCAAACTCCCAGCCACCGTAGGCGCGGGCCTGCGGGCGGTGAGCAATGAGCAGCTCGCCGCCCGGTAAGGACCCGGCCCGAGTAGACGGCGCGTCGTGTTTCACGCGTGCCTCAAAGAGATGTCAGCACATCGTGACGGGGTCCACGAAGACCGATGCCTCCTGGGTCAGGGTTGCGGGTTGGTTAAACAAGCAACCGTGGCCCTGGCCGTCCCACAGGCAAGTGAAGAAACACGGGTGGGTTTTAGTCAGTAAAAGTCTGACACGCCCTTCCGCTCCGCCCAGAGCAGGAGAAGTCATTTGATGATTTCCCATCCTAGAAACGACGAATATGCCAGCAGCGCGTCGGTAAAAGTACTTAAATGCAACATACCATAAATTTTGATATATATCACAAATAATGGTTTGATATATATCAGATATATATCGGATATATATCATGATATATATCAATTGATATATATCCTTCGAACCCTGATAATAATATAAGAAGATATATATCTAAGGTTTTTAAAAAGTAAAAAAAGGGCCAAGTGCGTGTCGGACTCACGCACAAAGGGTTCCGGAGCATTGATTTATGAAGTTAAAGGATTTGGTTAAGTTATTTGTATGAAAGATTACGCGGTAATAAGCGGTTTACGATTTAAGAGTATTAAAAAAAAAACGACTTACGAGATCTCGTTCAAAACAATTTTCCTTGGTAGTTTTTATAGTAATGTACATCATATGTTTTTTTTAGATTTTTCATTTTCTTATTTTAGAAGTTAGACGGGGGGGGGGAGGGGGGACTAACTTTTTTGCACTTTGGAAGCGTCTGTCACACAAACTGTTTAGTGTTTTAGAAACCTCGATATCATTTTTGAAGACCTATCCATAGATACCCCACACGTATGTGTTTGATGAAAAAAAAATTTTTGAGTTTCAGTTTCTAAGTATGGGGAGCCCCCAATATTTATTATGAAACAAAAACTAAGGTATACCTCAGGTTTCGTATAACTTTTGTATAATAAACATTGTCTGCATTGAATTTGTAGATTCTCCGTGATGCGCGCACAAATAAACAGACAAAAATTTCAAAAATGATGGAAGTGGGTCCTGTTAGTTATCCTTTAACACGCTGGCAATTTTTTTTTCAATTTCTTCAATGTACAAAAATTACCTTTCTGCAGATGTACTTAGATATTGCAACATAACTTTATTTTTCTAAAATAAAAAAAAAGACTAAAATTAAAGTAGCCTAAGTTACTCCTTATTACAAAAGCTATCTGCCAGTGAAAGTCCCGTCCAAATCGGTCCAGCCGTTCCAGAGATTAGCCGGAACAAACAGACAAGACAAAAATTTTAAAAATATGTGTTTTGGTATGTGTACCCTATATACATTCATATGCATGTAGTAGAAAGCGGTTATTTTGATATTACAGACACTCCAATTTTATTTATTTGCATAGATTATTTTTTTATTTTTGCATCAAAATCTTAATGTGGTTCACAGAATAGGTACATCTACCTAAGTAAGTTGAGTAAGCTTCCAGCGTACGGCATTTCCGCTGGCCTGACTGGCTGGGTAAAAGACTTCCTGACCTGACTGAACGGTCCCTCCGAGTTCTTGTCGACGGATGCTCATCGGAGCCCATGTGGACCAATGCCGGTGTTCCTCAGGGGTCTTTTCTCTCTGCAACTCTGTTACTGCTGCATATTAACAATCTGCTGATGCCCGGCATCTATTGGTATGCAGATGACAGCACAGTTGTGGAGAGATACCTGCCGGAAGCTCGGGCTAGTAAGGAATCAATCCGGTCCGAAAGAGAGGCTATGGCAGAGTGTACGAGTGCTGCACTACAGGCAGTCTCCGAATGGGGCAAACCCAATCTTGTAGCATTCAATGCCGCCAAAACACAGGCTTGTCTTTTCACCGCCAAAAGGAGCCCATTCACTTTGGCTCCTACTTTTCAGAATGTATCTTTGGAGTGCACCGACCGCCTTCAGCTTTTGGGAGTTGAGATTTCCTCGAACCTAAACTTTGGGCGGTTCATTTAGTCCAAGGCCAAGGTGGCTGCCAGAAAACTTGGCGTCATCGCGAAGGTCCGGCGGTACTTCACACCGGGGCAGCTTCTAATGTTGTACAAAACACAGGTATGTTCGTGTGTGGAGTACTGCAGCCACATTTGGGTTGGTGCTGCGAAATATCACCTGGCTACTTTGGATTCAGTAGAGAGGCGTGGGAAGAGGCTAATTGGTGACCCTGATTTAACTTGAGACGGTCTCCAAAGCCTAGAGCACAGGCGTGGAGTAGCCAGCCTTTCGGTGTTCTATAGGATGCATTTCGGGGAGTGTGCGAGGGAATTGCATGATTTAATTCCCCCATCTCCGTTCCACCATCGGACGACCCGTCGTACGGCGAGTTTCCACCCTTACGTTGTTAACACTACTACGATCCGGACGAAGCGTTTCGCCTCCTCCTTTATACCGCGTACATCAAGGGACTGGAACAACTTGCCGGCGGCGGTGTTTCCGTCGGACTACAATTTGAGTGTCTTCAAGGGTAGACTGAATACGCTCTTAATAAACTAGCGCGCTTTACCATCAACGATCGCATCGCTGCTTACCATCAGGCGGGATTGCGGTTAAGCGCTGGTTTATAATTTATATAAAAAAAAAAAAAAAACTACCAAGTTTCAACAATATAGCTCTTATAGTTTCGGAAAAAATGGCTGTGACATGAACGGATAGACAGACATGACGAATCTATAAGGGTTCCGTTTTTTTGCCATTTGGCAACGGAACCGTAAAAAAGTAGCGACACAACAATAAACGCGCGGGTTCAACTAAGGCCCGTACCCACCTGGTACGGGCGAAGCTTAACATACATTCACGATCAGTTTTTGGGCAGACTGGTCATGCTCACCAAGAATGTGGACAATGCACGCATACGTGTTAAATAGTAGCTGTAACTTGGACGTGTAATTGTTCTGTTTGATCATATTTACAAATAGGCGCAAGCCCAGTATAGACGACTGACGTATGCTCTTGTAACGCAGTGGCCGCGCGTCTTGTCGTTGGCACTGGGCTTGCATAATTTAATAACATGGGTAAGCGAGGTGCAAAGTGCTCACATCGCATACCTACTTGTGTTAGTCATCTGCCTAGATATCTGAAATGCCGCCGGGAGGTTGCTTCCAGCGAGAAATCAATAAAGGGAATATGAGCTAGCGTGGTGTATGTAGGTAATTGCGCTATAGTGTGCGAGATAGCAATGCCTAGAGCCGCTGCAGTGGGCCCGCGGGGAGGGCGGGTGGCGCAAAAACGTATTGACCAGCTCACTGCCACCCCGCCTCCCCGCCACCCTGCACTCTGCCACGCTGCACTCTACCACCCTGTGTCTCTCATCTCCTACATTGATATGCTCAAAACCCAAGATGCAGTCTCGAACAAAGGTAACACTAGAAACTGTCACCAAAACACTGCAATTCTGCGTACATACGTGGGACACTCAGAAAATTTTGCGATGATAAATGTTCTGTATGTACATAAAAAAACGGACGGTTTTGATTTTCATTCATCTTTAAAAAGATAATACAATACAAAAAAGGTTTCAATCGTTTGTACACGTTACTGGCCGGTTTTAAAAATGCCTTGGTATTTAAAAAAGTACGTTCTAAATTCAAATTTTCATTTGATGCTCATTTTTACAGAAAACCCCCATATTATACATTTTTGGCGCGAAGTTCCAGAAGTTAACATCGACTTTCATCCAATGACGAATGTCAATTTTTATCGATTAATTTCATATCCTGTCAAAGCTTTATCTGGCTGTATCATAAATCTATACTACTACTACTAATATATAAAGCTGAAGAGTTTGTTTATTTGTTTGTTCGCGCTAATCTCGGGAACTACTGGTCCGATTTGAAAAATTCTTTTTGCGTTGGATAGCCCATTAATCCAGGTAGGCTTTAGGCTACACATCACGCTGCGACCAATAGGAGCTGAGCATAACTAATTCCTAATAGTCTATTTAGTAATAACTAGTCTATGGGGACGGTCAGGAGGAGGCTTCTCATTGCCAATATACGCAGTCACCGCCGTGCCCGCGGACCCAAATTAGAAAGAAAGAATTTTTTTTATTTCGCACAAACGAAACGCACCTTACAACTAAATACCATAAAATTACAATAACAAACAAAATAAAAAAAAAAAAAAAAAAAAATAATAATAATATCACCAAAAGTCTCGTACTCCAAACATGCAAAACTGCCAAACTATAAACAAAGTTGAAGTAATAAGTACTACGACGTAATACTTAATAACATTAGACACACAGAGTACATACAGCACACAATATTTGATAATTCAATCCGCCTGTCATTCAATCGGCCTGCGACACTAGCTGATGGAAACAAACCAAACAACAACCTAAAAATACAAAAAGATAATTGCAGAGAGGTATTACTCCTTGAGCACCGAGTTCACAGGTTTAGGTTCGCTACAAATTTTGAATCATGGACTCAAGATGATTGGAATAGGGTTTTGTTCTGGAATAGGGTTTTGTTCCCTGATGAAGCCAGGATATTTCTGTTCGGTGAAGATCGACATCGGCGAGTGCTAAGAAGACAAGGAACACGCTTTGCTGAGGCATATTTCGAAGAAATCACACTTTATGGTGGGGGCTCTGTTAAGTTTTAGGCAGGAATAAATTCAATGGATCATGCAGAGTTAATCTTCATTGAAAACGACTCACTGACTGGGCGTCGATACATAACGGAAGTTCTAATTCCTCATGTACAACCCGCATTGGCCGCTCTAGGTGTAGATTCGATTTTTATGGACGACAATGCTCGCGCCCACCGATCTCGCGATGTTGAAGCGTATGTGCAAGAGGTCTTCGGCATTCGTCGTTTGGATTGGCCAGCTCTAAGTTCCGACCTCGATCCCATTGAGCATGTCTGGGACTTTCTGAAACGGCGTGTGAGATCAGTAGGTACAACCGGCTCCGCATACCATCAGAGATCTGAAGAATATGATTACTGCGGAGTGGGATCGCATTCGGCAAGCAAGTATCCAGGATATACTCGTTAGCATGCCCAGACGAATGAAAGCTGTGATTTTAGCTAGAGGGGGACATACTCGATACGAAAAACAAACAACAAATCTTTTTTAATTTTAACATCATTAACATGTGCACTACTGGCGAACATACACTACTAGCGAGGTTTAGCATTATTTCTAATATAATTTGTGATTTTGAATAAAACTACGTGACGATCGGTTCCGCTGCCAAGACCAGAAGAAAGATTTATTTCGGCACAGATAATGAAGGGTAGTTTCCATAGCTAGTAGTTTCCACTAGTATTTTGAGCACATATAACACCCCCACTCTCAAAATATCAATTATAATAATAACTAATGTATAGTTACAAAATATGTACATTAACAATACCCAAAATACTCATAAACTTACTATGGTTAACAAAATTCAAATTCAAATGTTAGTTGTAGGAAAATAACTAAATTTAACTATACCATTAGAAATTACTTGTCTACAATAGAGATAGCGAATATCAATATGTTTAGTCCTATTGTGAAAAATAGGGTTTTCTGACATTTTGTTTTTACACGACAACCCTCTGTAAGTGCCATGTATTCAGCCTCTGTACTAGAGAGTGCCACAGTTCTCTGCTTCTTACAACTCCATGATATGACAGAACCTGATAACATGAAACAATAACCTTAGTAAATTTTTTTATCCTCTGATTAATTTCCCCAATCACTATAAACATAACCTACAATATCAACATTACCATTTTTACAATATATTAAGCCTGTATTTTTATTTCCCTTTAAATACTTTAATATTCTTTTAGTATAGGACCAGTGCTCACCATTAGGACATTTATTAAATTGACTTAGATATCCTACAGCATATGAAATATCAGGTCTTGTAAGAACAGTGAGATACATGAGGCTACCTATAAGTTGCTGATAAGGATTATCACACTCCTGTCCCTCATTCTTAACAATACTTAATTTAGGCTCCATAGGAGTACCAATAGTTTTACATTTGTTCATATTAAATCTATGCAACAACTGGTTAATTAATACAGTTTTCCTTACTCAATGTAATAACTTTTTTTTTAATAATATTAATAATCTTTATTTCGAAAACCAAATACAATTTTTTTTATCTCAATCAGACATAAAAAAGAAATAAAACAATTAAGTACAACGTAATGCATTTTGAGACAGAGTGACTGTCTGTGTCCCTCATTACAATTGACAAGATTTCATATTTTTAAGATAGTTATTTTATGATGCAGTATAAAATGAGAGCCTAAAGTAGGTTACCCGTGTTTTTTTTATTTTACGAAATGTTGTCGTTTTCATATAAAGTACTAGCTGACCCGGCGAACTTCGTTCCGCCTTAAAGGCAATATCACATGACTACTTTTTAAATTAGGATAATTTTAACTAAATAAATATTATTATTCAATGATTCTTTATTTGGGAGAACTATCCTGGCGGGGTCTCCGGAAATCTTTAATGTGCTACAATACTTGCAAACAACATCCATTGGCCCAATGCGAACGCCATTGCACTATATTATAGGCATATTGAAACGCTGCCCGATTCAAATCAGTATTTGATGAATTTCTTCTTATGCTTCGTAAATTATCTATCGCTTGATCTCTGAGGTTTGCTCGACGATTTCGCATTGCCAACCGAGCCGTTTCACGGGCTGCCTCCCTTCGCTCTGGTGAGAAAGAAGCACGAAGTCGAGCCATACTAAGGCTGTGCTCTTCAAGTGCAATTTCTTGCTCTTATTCAGTTCTTTTTTTTTGTTTTGGATGGGAAATCTTCAAATGACCTCTCCCGCTCTGGGCGAAGTGGAAGTGCGTGTCAGACTTTTATTGACTAAAACCCACCCGTGTTCCTTCACTTGCCTGTGCAACGGCCAGTGCCATGGTTTCTTTTTTAACCAACCCGCAACTCTGTGGACCAGTCCTCGTGGACCCCATCAAGGTGTGCTGAGATCTCTTTGAGGCGCGTGTGAAACATAACGCGCCGTCAACCCGGGCCTGGTTCTTACCAGGAGGCTAGCTGCCTATCGCTCGCCGCCCGCAAGCCCGCGCCTACGGTGGTCGGGAGTCCGATGTTGCCTCCCGACCAGGGCGCTTCCTGCAGCGGTTTGAGGCGTGAGGGTAGTGGGATTTAATTTCGTGTCCAGTGAGGATCTACGTCAGTTGGAAGGTGAGGACGCCGTGGCGCCTCCTAGCTACTCCTCAAATAGAGGACTTACCGCCGCTATTGTGGCGAGGTCCCGCCGGAGCTCTGCCCGCAGTACCGCGGTTTTTCGCGGCAACGGAGTTATGCCTTCACTCGTCAGTCCCACATTTCATCATTCACACATTACATCATTATACATATAAACGTTTCTTTTTAATTACTCTATCTATTAAAAGCAACCTCATGAAAATCTGTTTCGCAGTTTTAAAGATTTAATCATACAAAGGGACATAGGGAAAGAGAAAGTAACTTTGTTTTATAGTATGTAGTGAAGTGGTAAATGGCACAGCAATACAATATTAGAAATTTTGAAGTTGAAGTTTGCTTTGGGGCTTTTATTAAAAAAATTAAATCGGCAGAGAGTATTTATATTCCTTGCTTTAAATGAATGCAAAATGAATCAACATTCAACCGGTAAGTACCATTTTTAACAAATGAACCGCTAACTTATATTTTGACTGAGTTGTTTTGTTATTCCATGTCTTATGTCACGTCACACGGGAACGACGGGAACAACGGGAATGGGATAAAAAGTATCCTATGTGATATGTCCTTCTCCCAGTTCTTATCTACCTCCCTACCAATTTTGAGCCATACTGGCTAAGCGGTTCTTGAGTTATAAATAGAGTAACTAACACGACTTTCATATATATACATAAACTTAATTCAAATAGGACCAGCCCTTTAGGAGAAATTCAGTGACGTACACGCGTACAGCAGATTTAGGAATATACCCATGAAAAGCATTCATCATCTCACCGTATAGTCCCGGTCGCATCCGCGGCTTTCGCGTTGAGCCCATGGAAAGCATTGTCATCTACATTTGTAACAAAGATATCATGCCTCTCTACCCCTAGAGCTCTTGTTTCAGTCTCTTTAAGTTAAATAAAAAATCTTAAATATTTATTTATTTCTATTTATTTTTGTCTCTTTTAGTTCATATTTCTTACTTTAGTTCATACGTCTTCTTTTAGTCAATTTTAGTTAAATAAAAAAAACTAAAATATATTTTTTTATTTTTTCCTCTTTTAGTTCTTATGTACAGTTTTCTTTTTAAGTAACTACAAAAATTAAAAAAAAAAATCTATAAAGTTGTCTAAAAAAAAAAACTTATGACTGCCGGGGTTTGAACCTAGGAACACCAGCCATCGCGAGTAGACCATACCATTATCGACTACGCCACAGCCGCTATGTTCAGCTGCGCGAAATTAGCGCCCATATGATGCGCGAAATATTGCGAAAGAGAAAACTCGAAAACATGCGCTTCCCCTGACATAAGACAGAGCTAGATCGATTTCTCGTCCCCGATAACCCCCACATATCAAATTTCAGCGAAATCGTTAGGGCCGTTTCCGAGATCACATGCTTCTTCAAGCGATCAGCGCCATCTTCCGGGCTGATTTGTGAATCTAAACCGTCCAGGTCGCCACTCAAACGCATAGACAAAAATTCATTAAAATCGGTCAAGCCGTTTAGGAGGAGTTCAATGACATACACACGTACAGCAGAATTATATATATTAAGATATATATTCTCCTTTTGGCGGTGAAAAGACACGCCTGTGTTTTGGCGGCATTGAATGCTGCAAGATTGACATTGCCCAATTCGGAGACTGTCAAAACTCGTTCGCTCTACCATGGCCTCTCTTTCGGACCGGATTGATTCCCTACTAGCCCGAGCATCCGGCAGGTATCTCTCCACAACTGTGCTGTCATCTGCATACCTATAGATACCGGGCATCAGCAGATCGCTAATATGCAGCAGGAACAGAGTTGCAGAGAGAACAGACCCCTGAGGAACATCGGCATTAGTCGACATGGGCTCAGATGAGCATCCGTCGACAACAACTCGGAGGGACCGTAGCCCGAGCATCCGGCAGGTATCTCTCCACAACTGTGCTGTCATCTGCATACCTATAGATACCGGGCATCAGCAGATCGCTAATATGCAGCAGGAACAGAGTTGCAGAGAGAACAGACCCCTGAGGAACATCGGCATTAGTCGACATGGGCTCAGATGAGCATCCGTCGACAACAACTCGGAGGGACCGTTCAGTCAGGAAGTCTTTTACCCAGCCAGTCAGGCAACGTGAAATGCCATACGCTGGAAGCTTACTCAAAAGGTTAGCGTGCCATACCCGGTCGAAGGCCTTCGAAACATCAAGGGAGACAGCAATCGCTTCCCTGTTTCTTTCGAGGGCCTTGCCCCACAAGTGAGTGGCATACACTAGTAGGTCCCCATTTGACCGATTGCGGCGAAACCCGTACCCCGGTCCCTGTCGTACCCGGTCACTGAGGAGATCGTTACCTTCCAGGTATGCCAAAAGGCGCGAGTTCAACACACGCTCCATAATTTTGCAAAGTATGGAAGTGATCGAAATCGGGCGATAGCTGGTAGGATCGGCACGACTACCCTTTTTGGGCATGGGCTGCACGTTGGTAAGCTTCCAGGACTTGGGCATTATACCAGTCCTAAATGAGAGGCGATACAAGCGCGTCAAGACAGGAGACAACTCGGGCGCACATGCTTTAAGAACAATCGCTGATATACCATCTGGACCACTAGCCTTATTTACGTCCAGACGACACAGTACTCTCAGAACCTCCTTGTTCCTAATGCGAACCTCAGGCATTGAAGCTCCGCAATGAGGTAAATTAGGAGGAGTAGCACTGCTAGTATCAAGACGCGAATTATGGGCAAAGAGAGATGCAAAGAGATCTGCTTTCTCTTTTGCCGTATGAGCCAGTGTTCCATCAGGCCTAACCAGCGGAGGCTGTGTGGGCTGACAGAAGTTCGCCTCGACCGATTTGGCAAGGGACCAAAAGGATCTGTTACCGGATGGCTGCGAAGATAACTTGTTGCCAATACGGATAATGCGGTCGAAGCGAGCCTTCTTAAGCGCGTTTTTGTAGGACTTGGCAGCACGGTTAAAGGCTTCTTTGAACTTAGATCCGGAGCTCCGCGGTCACGAGCGTCAACCCAGTTGAGAAATACCGTGTGCTTACGCTGTTCGACATGGACACAATCGGCATTGAACCAAGGGAGCGGCTCGCCCCTAAAGACACGTCGCTGAACAACAATTAAAAGATTTGAGGTATAAAATCTCTTTGCCCTTTGTCATTTAGAAATTCATCACTTTTCAACATTTTTCAATTAATAAATAATTTTGTCTTGAATTGTATAACATTCAAATTTTTTATGCCAACTGGTAAGTAATTTGTTGTAGATGCACGGTGCCGTTCCTTCAACCCTCTTTTTTACCCGACTACGGCAAAGCAAAATGAGGGTTATGATTTTGACAGGCTATGTATGTATGTATGTATGTTCATCTGTTCCCTCGTAACTTCTAAACTACTTATCAAAATTCGACAAATGACATATCATTAGAAGCGTCTTAATTGTCCTCTGGTTATAGGCTATATGGGGTTTCACTAAAATCTAATGTGGCGCCCTCTAGCGGACAAAACATACAGAGTAAAAAAATAAAGTTAAGACAAATATTTGTGTTTGGTATCATTTGAAAGCGCTTTACTTGTAGATTTTGAATATATCTATATATTGCTAGCATTTGCTTGTGACCTTACCTGTATTCATGGGCTGGTTGCATATAATTCACATCTTTTCGTTCATATCTTCTTTACTACTTATCAGAATAAGACCACTGTAGAACCCTTAGAAGGGCCTTGATATTCTGTTAGTTATGAGCTATAAAGCTTGTCACCAAATTTAGTATTGCGCCCTCTAGCGGACAAAAAGTACTATCTTTATATATATAATTCTGCTGTACGTGTGTATGTCATTGAACTCCTCCTAAACGGCTTGACCGATTTAAATGATTTTTTCTGTATGCGTTTGAGTGGCGCCCTGGATAGTTTAGATTCACAAATCAGCCCGGCAGATGGCGCTGATTGCTTGAAAAAGCATGTGATCTCGGAAACGGCCCTAACGATTTCGCTAAAATTTGATATGTGGGGGTTTTCGGGGACGAGAAATCGATCTAGCTCAGTCTTATGTCTGCGGAAGCGCATGTTTTCGAGTTTTCTCTTTCGCAATATTTCACGCATAATATGGGCGCTAATTTCGCACGGCTTGACGTTGCGGCTGTGGCGTAGTCGATAATGGTATGGTTCTACTCGGGTTGTTAGTGTTCCTCGGTTCAAACCCAGGCAGACTCAAGTATTTTTCTTTTTTGTTTTTAGACAAGTTTATAGTTTTTTTTTTAGTTTTGGGAGTCACATAAAAAGAAAATTGTAGGTACTTAACTAAGAACTGAAAGAGGAAAAAAAAATAATATTTAATTTTTTTTTATTTAACGTAATTGTACTTAAGAAGTAAAAGAGAAAAAAATAAATGGAAATAAATAAATATTTTAATTTTTTTATTTAACTTTAAGAGACTGAAACAAGAGCTCTAGGGGTAAAGAGAGGTGTGATATCTTTGTTACAAAATGTAGATGATAATGCTTTCCGCGGGTATATTCCTTAAATCTGCTGTACGTGTGTACGTCACTGAAGTCCTCCTAAAGCGCTGGTCCGATTTGAATGAATTTTTTAATGCATTTAGGTGACGCAAACTAAAGGTATTGCAACTACTGGACTGATTTGAATGATTTTTTTTTTGTTTGCGTTTGGGTGACGCCCTGGATGATTTAGATTCACAAATCAGCCCGGCAGATGGCACTGCGGTCGATATCTATGTTATTTATCCCTTAGGGCTGAATCGATTTGAAGGAATTTTTGTTTATGCATTTAAGTGGGGGCCTGGGAAATCTACATTATCAAAAAAACAATTCGGCAGATGGCGCTGTTGTCGGTATTTAGGTTATTTATCTAAACTGCAACTAAGTGGGTGGACCGATTTGAACGATTTTTTTTTTTAATTTGATGCAATTTAATAATTTTTTTTTATTACACCTAGACTATATTAATCACTCTGGCTATTAATCAATTAATCAAACATCACAGGCGAACCCGGCTTGCTGATGATGTCTTGACTTGGCTCGCCGAACTTGACGGCGTGGCGGGAGGCCTCGGTGACTCGGACAAATCTGGCTGAACCAGAATATTGCCGATGTTGACTTTTTTCTACCTCATTCAAATCGTTTAGTTCTTCGGCAGTTAAATTACGCTCAGAAAATATAATTCCCTCAGAAGACGATGGTGACATTGTTGAGATGTATTTCCGTTTTAACAAGTAGTTGCTTCACTCGATTTTTTTTGTTCCTTAGCCTTATTCGTATTATTCGGCTCAAATTGTGACCGCATTTGATGTAAAACTTGAAGGCTTCAGCGGTTATTGTAAAACATTCGTCGAATCTTAACAAGTTTTTTGTGCAATTATTGGTTATAACGAATTGTTTTCGAAAAATTGGTGTTATTTCAAAATAAAGAATAACAAAACAGAGTAACAATATTATTGATCTTAACTTTCATACTTTTTATTACCCTAATCCCTTGAAATATGTTATGCAGGACGACGTCTGCGGGGTCCGCTAGTGTTAATATAAAATTAAATTAAATATACCGTGTTTGGTATCACGTGAAAGAGCTTCACGAGTACTTTATACTTGTACATAATTACAGGAATGCTTTAATGATGTTAAATATGAGCAACAAGCGGCCGCCAGCGACTTCGTTCGCATGGTAGTAGCTCCTATTGGTCGCAGCGTGATGTTATGTAGCCTAAAGCCTTCCTGGATTAATGGGATATCCAACGCAAAAAGAATTTTTCAAATCGAACCAGTAGTTCCCGAGATTAGCGCGAACAAACAAACAGACTCTTTAGCTTTATATATTATGATGATGATATGATATGATATTATATAGCCTAAAGCCTTCCTGGATTAATGGGCTATCCAACGCAAAAAGAATTTTTCAAATCGGCCCAGTAGTTCCCGAGATTAGTGCGAACAAACAAACATACAAACAAACTCTTCAGCTTTATATATTAGTACTAGCGGCCGCCAGCGACTTCGTTCGCGTTGAATTAGTCATGCTCAGCTCCTATTGGCAATATGTACGGCTGCGTTAGCTCCCGTTTTCGCAACATTTTTTGTTACTGCTCTACTCCTATTGGTCATAGCGGGATTTATATAGCCTAAAGCCTTCCTGGATTAACAGGCTATCCAACGCAAAAATAATTTTTCAAATCAGACCAGTAGTTCCTGAGATTAGTGCGCACAAACAAACTCTTCAGCTTTATATATTAGTATAGATAGATAAGAGTAAAGCGCGGATCACGGGAACTGTGAATCGCTTAATGCAATGTAGAGCAGTGTGAACATTAATAGAATATGTTTAATGCACTAAAACGACATAAGCTGGGAGTAACTCCACGCGGTGAAGGCGGAAACAGTTTGATAACTAGCTAAAACCACAATAGACAGAGAACTGTAAAACATCTTCATACAAACGAGCCGCTCTCGGTTTGAATGTTTGCGTGCGCGCCGTGCGCCGTGTCCGTACGCGATTTCACGCACACGCTGGCATAATATAGGATGGCATAAGATGGCGGCAGTACGGGCTGTGCCGCGTGACTGTGAGCACGCGCGTAAATTACATGATCGCTCGCGTTGGTCAACTCTCGCCGGCCGGTTACCATAATATTAATGATTACTAGTATCATGACTACAAAAAGGGGAAAAAAATATTGTAGTGTTTTCGGGTGCCTCAATAACGATTTCGCAAACCCGGACTTATCATTCTTCATCATTCCTACTAAACCAGAAATATAAGTACCTACCTATTTATACTTATATCTTATTAGAAAATATTAGTTTTGTTTATTTCACAGTTTCTTTGCTATATTAAGAGCGTACCCGAGGCGTATTTTTCCATATAAATGTATTCCTAAATTTACTTTCTGAATACTATGTTTAGAGCTAAAGTTTATTTTAAGAAGCCTAGTTTTCTTATAAAACAGAGGATTGACTACGAAATATCGTTTAGGTAAACGTATTTGTCGCGTATAGTGTAATAGGGGCAATTTCACAATAATTACCTACTACTGCAAATTACTATTTTTTTTTTCTATTGTCTTACGTATTATTTGATACAAATATGGCGTCTTAATCATGATATTAACTCAATAAAATTATAGTAAGATGTGACCGACTAACGCTTAAGGTTACCACCACTTTTACTTTTAGCTAAATGGGACATAAAGCTAAATAGACAACCCTGGGCATCAACGCAAGAGTAGGCAAATAACGCGGCGGGCGGCCTTAGATAATCTACTGTTCTCTGTCTACTGTGCTAAAACTCCCATAAAAATGTCCTCTGCACTATATGCCTTCGGGCTTATGTTGTTATAATGTGCGTGTAGATGTAAATGATGTAATATGTCAACTACTTAGTTTTTAGTTCATCAATTTAACTTTGGTTAATATTATGCGCCACAAATACACATACAATGTATGTGTGGTGGGTGCGCCTTTCCAAACATGAAAATTTATCTCTACATGGTGAATATTGTATACTTCAGAATAGTATTGTATGGCATTATTGTCAATTTACAACGAAGGCATCTTGGTAGAGTCTACTGTGTCCATTTACTTGCAACTACATTAGCAACTTTGTTCAGTTCAGTATTCTGAAAATCTTGTTTTATACTTTTTCAGCGTTGTTTTTTGTCGTAGTTGGGTTTTAGTTTTATTACTTTTTATTATTACTAGTGCAGTATTACAGCACTGATTTTTTAAAGCATTTGCATATTGACTACGATTTACGAATCATATCATCTCGTAACGTTGACACCGTTTCAAACAATCTTATGTTTGTCTTGACAAAAACACTAATTTCATAAATGTACAATGATGGTAAGGTACACAGCTATCGTCAATTTTCAGACCTCACATCGCTCTTATGCATCTTTTTTGTGCCTTAAATATGTCATCTTTATCTGTAGAATTTCCCCAAAAAATAATGCCATATATCGCAAAATTGAGGCTACTAAGCCATGATATGCAACTAGTAGTGCAACCATATTTATTTTTTTAGCAATTTGGAAAAGTGCGTAAGATGATCCTTTTACTTTTTACCTAGGTCATCTATAAGGGCCTTCCAGTTTAGTTGGTGATTCATTTAACCAGTTGGCTGCGACATACATTTAGTAATGTATTAAGAGGATATCGACAGCACCAACGGATCGTTACGATTGCGACTCGTGTATTATTAGCTGTTAATGAAGTCATGTCACACGTGAGCCTGTTCGCGAGTGTCGCACTAATACGTCACCGCAGCGCATGTACGGGTGAATCACGCGCCAGCTCCAGGGACCGCCGTACTGTAACTTAATGTTATGAGAACACTAAACATCGCTCTGTTGACCAGCGCTTTCAAGGGCAATGTCACGTTTACATGGACCCTAAAGGTAGCACCGCGCGCTGGCGGGCCCTTTTAAACCATGTCATCACCTGCCTAGCCTTGTCTCGAAATAATTGCTACAAGTAACTTTATGAACATGTTTCTCCCAACAAGGCAATTTGCACTAAACTCAATTTTTATACATGGCGGTTTTATCGACTATTAGATCCTTACATATGAAATTGGCGTTTTGTATGGGAGAAATAAAAGTCGTTTTTTTTTAAAATAATATAAGTTAGTCAAAGTGTATAGATAGGAATGGATCATTCCATTGCTATCTATACACTTCTGCCATCTCATAGGTAGTTCGTTTATGCCTTTTCTAAAAAACCATTAGGACGGGAATCAATAAAATCTTTGAAGGCGGTTTGACTGGTGGACTTGAATTTTTTCCCCTGCTAAAAGTTATCCAAATTTCTAAAAAAATGGTAGCCTGTTGGAGAAAGGTCCGGGGAGTACGGTGGATGTCTTAGACATTCCAATTGTAGCTCCTCTAATTTGGTAGCAGTCAATTGTGCAGTGTGTGGTCTCGCGTTGTCCTGAAGCAGCAGTGGCCATGTGTGATTGACCAGTCTCGGTTGTTTAGCGGCTAGTTTATCCAGCATTATGTGGAGCTGCTCACAGTAGAGCACTGACACTGCAGTAATCGTCTGGCCAGATTTAAGGAAACTGTAGTACACCACACCGGCACTAGTCCACCACACGTTGACAAATAACTTTTTTTTAGTCAATTTTCTCTTGGGGCAGAACCATCCAAGGTTCACCGGGGTTCAGCCATTGCGATGTGCGCTTCCCATTGTTGTAGAGTATCCACTGTTCATCACATGTAATGATTCTATTTAAAATCCCTTCATTATTGTGCCGATTCAGTAATGTAACGCAACAGTCGACCCACGTTTGTAGGTTTGCTTTACTCAATTCATGAGGTACCCACCTTTCGAGCTTTCTTATCTTCCCAATTTGATTCAAGTGGATTAAAACAACTTTATCACTAACACCGCAGCCTGCAGCTAACTCGGACGTAGTTGGCGATGGATCCGCTTCCACAATAGCCTTCAATTCTTCATTGTCGACTTTGGTTTCCGGTCGTCCACGGGAATTGTTCAGTAGGTTGAAATTTCCAGAACGAAAACATTGGAACCAAAAACGCACTGTGCTTTCTCTAGCGACACCACTGCCATACACATCATTAATTCTTCGAGCCGTTTCTGCAGCACTGGTGCCACGGCGGAACTCATATTCGTAACTAACACGAAATTTAAAATTTTCCATTTTGTAAACTCAATGATGCAGAGAAAAAACCTAAAGAAAAGAAAAATACAAAAGAAATACGGTTTTCGACACAAATTGACGAGTAAATAGCTAAATTTGAATTTGGAATTCTAAACCAAAGAGGAGATATTTGAGATCAAAGTACCAGACCAAGGCCAGTACGACAAACCGCCAATTTCATATGTAAGGACCTAATATTTAACATTTCTTAATATAGTGCATATTTCAATGGATCTGAGAGGAATGTTTTAAGTGTATTGATAGTTAAAAGTCCCTTTAATAACAAGTTTAATTTTGTTGATACAAGGATCCTCTTGTCTGAACAGAACTCCCCACTCCCCCCTTTTCTAGGGTCGATACCCTAGAAGTGGGGGGGGGGGGGGGTAGGGGTGTATACCAAACCACAATGCTTAGCGTTTCCTGTTTAACCTTGTTGATAAAAGACGATCCTCTTATAACCTCAGCAGAGCTTCCCTACTTTTTCTTTTTGTGCGACAGCCGAGTCCTTTGTTAACCATAGAATTCATATAACGGTTTAAAGCAATTTTTTTTATATAATTATAGCATACGTACGAGCTTACTTGCTATTAATCTATCACGTACTATTGTGCTCTGACGATTGAGAGTAGCCATTCTCGCTTCAATGTCTCGCTGATGGTGGCGTGTGTTAAATCATTAAGTTCCCTTCAAACACCATAAGGGGTTTATTCCATGATTAAACACAAAACAGACAAACTGCAGGAGGGTGGCCTACGCTGGTACGGCCACATCTTACGCAAACCGGCATGTTACGTAGGTAACAAATGGCTTACCATGGCGCCTCCGCCGGGCCGGAACAAGCGCGGTAGACCAAAGAAGCGCTGGCTTGACGTAAGAGATGACAGGCCTCCCAACAGTCTCTTACCACAGGATGCTAAAGATCGCTCGAAATATAGAAGAATGTGCAGGAAAGCGGACCCCGGGCTCCAACGCGAAAGCCGCGGACGCCACCGGGACAAACGCTAAGACGATGATGATGATAATGATTAAAGTTAAGTGAGGTGCAAACGTTCAAAATCTATGGTGAAACAGTCACTAATCGCTAGTTACCTTAAGCAACGTTTATGAAAAGAGGGTATTATGTGGTATCCATTACGTCTAGTTTTCGAGTTTTCAACCATTATTTAAGGGTTAAAATAATGATTGAATGTTAAAATAATGTTAGAATAATGAAAACTAGGTACTAACTCTGTATTTTTACCTAGCCACTGACTAATGCGGTGGTACACTTAATATACCTAATAATGGTATATATAATGGTATGTATATTTTTTGAAGGTAATGTATTGTGTTATTTTAAAATGGTTGAATATGATGGATGTCTTTCTCCAAGTCCCAGGCTACACTAAAATGATAATACCTAAAGATTTTTAGAAAGATAACTCTAAATATTAGACACCCTATATGTAACTGCGCCCGGAAACGTATTGTGTTTTGCTTATTTATAGTTTTGTGCCGAGTTTGTTCTTCTCGGTAAATAAGTCACCACCAAGTATAGTAGTTGAATGGTACAAAATGCTCAAGATATTAAATCCGCCTGTTCCTCTTTGAGTAAGTAGATAAATTGCAATATTTTTAAATAAACAATACCAAAATGAGTATTCATGTTAGTTCAAAAATATGGGAAGTTGTAGGAGTGTAGTTAAGCTCCTATTTAGTTCTGGTACAAGAACGTAGGCTCAGATGATTTCAGTATTCGACAGTATTATACCGTTTATCTTTGACAGATAAATACAGTATTTTCATTTAAATACTTCCGTGGACCATCGTCCATTTTCACAGTGACCTGTCGTTTTCCACCCTTTATTCCAGCACAATGTTTTATGATTGAAATGACGATGGTTTCATTACTGCAAAGGAGACTAAAGGGCGGCAGCAACCAGGTTAATTCATGTATTGACTGGGCGAGTTTGGCATTAACATGTAAATTTAATTAAATTAAACTGGAAGTTAATTATTATTGGTTTATGAACAGATTTGTACATAACAAACGAGTGTATTGGTATAAGAATAATTTGCTGTTATACACTATTTGTGTTCTTTCAGGAACACGCTGATAATGTTGTGTGATCTTATGCCAGAGTTCTATGTGAGACTTCCTTTACTATTAAATGGCTTCTTTTCTGTTCACCCACAATACCTAACCACAGTATAGCGCAGTAATAATGGTAAAATATTGTGTTGAGAAGACAATTAATAAATATTATGAATATTGTGATGAATTGACTCTATAAAAATTACTTGTTAGCGTTTAGTGGCCTAGTGCCGGTGGCGTCCTTCAGTACAGCTTCCTTAAATCTGTCCAGAAGATTAAGGCAGTTGTCTGTTGTTAGCAACGGCGGCGTCCTTCACTACAGCTTCTTTAAATCTGGCCAGAAGATTAAGGCAGTTGTCTGTCGTTAGCAACGGCGGCGTCCTTCACTACAGCTTCCTTAAATCTGGCCAGAAGATTAAGGCAGTTGTCTGTTGTTAGCAACTATAATGGGGGGGGTGTAAGACTGCGCCGTGTCCTCCCGGCAGTCGACGCAGTGGTGACACCGGGCGTCCGGCTCCCTGTTTATGCGACACAGGTACTTTCCGAAGCAACCATGCCCCGAGAGCACCTGTGTCACCCGAAACCTCAGGGAGCCATGCTTTTTTTTCTTTCTTGCGGCCGGATGGCCTCGATGGTGGTGAGGCCGGCGGTAGGGCGTGAAAGCCTGTCCCGCCATTCCGCCACCAAGACCTCGCTGGGCTGCGACCGACGCTGCTCAAGCTGACGCTGCATCGGCCGTTCGCCCCGTTCTCGCGCCTGCTCACGCCACCGGTACAGTGACGCGAGGACTTTCGCCTCCAGGTCCCAGGGCGGGGATCCAGCCAGTAGGCAGGCCGACTCATAGGAGATTGTGCGATACCCATG
The DNA here is from genome assembly GCA_017933935.1 of Sesamia nonagrioides. Classification (NCBI taxonomy): domain Eukaryota; kingdom Metazoa; phylum Arthropoda; class Insecta; order Lepidoptera; family Noctuidae; genus Sesamia; species Sesamia nonagrioides. Next base: position 33,014 of record JADWQK010001146.1, read on the forward strand.
TATGACTCTGACGGCAATGGCCGTCAGGTCAGAGGCCCACACCGGGGCCCCATACAGGGCCATCGATCGCACGATTCCCATGTAGAGCCGCCTGCAAGCAGCGCTCGGCCCCTTAGGTTGGGAAGCAACATTGAAAGTGCCCCAGCCGCCCCAAACAACTTAGGCGCCAGCCGCCGGAAGTGGGGGCCGAAGTCCCACCGGCTGTAGAGCACCAATCCTAGGTGCTTCATAGTTGGTTAATCACCTAGGCCGGCTGCTGCTGCTTCAGGTCAACGCTGGAGCACACACTGCAAAACAGACGTCTACCAAACATTGTTAATTGTTAACCTACCACTGACTTGACATTGGTGACTCTAGAAAGTCCTTTACAGGTTACTACCGGACATAAAAAGTTGTTGGTTTGTTGGTTCTAGCTTCCTAATCTCTGTCACAAACAAAGGGTGTATCTGACATAGACGCACAAACAAGTACCAAGGATCCAGTACATAATTCTGAACCCCCCAGTGGTGGAATTTTTCGTCGACTATTTCCTGATTTTTAAAAAATAATACATATGTAGCTTTTTCATGTTAGATCGTTGATAATTGCTATACTTTTATAACCCAATAAGTAAAAATATAAATTAATTAATTCGCTAATTACACAAAAACGCGCTATGTGAACAAAGCTCGAAAAACTATCCTATCAGCTGATTTAATAGTTCACATGAGGGGTCAATTTCATACCTACAAACACGCGCGGTGGCACGCTTGCAATTTTCAAAGACCGAGTCGACACTTTTTTTTAAACATTGTGATTTCTCAGAATTCAGTAACATTTCTGTAACCGGTAATTATATTATATTGTTATTTATACATGAATGACTTATCATAATTTTATTAGTGGGCATGCGGTCTAGCCTTTTCGCGAAGTTTGCGTTACGATGTCAGATACAACCTGTATGTAGTTGGTTGGTTCTTCTAAAGGATGCAATAGATTTTGATGCGGTTTTTATCAACATTTACAGAAATATGGCTATGATTAAACAGTAAATTGAACCCGTGCGAAGCAAGGAAGGCACACCAGTATAATAATAAAATAAATAGCTTAGTTATGCAGGTACTGAGTAAGAGATTGTGAAGTAGTGTCACGCGTCAATAACGTTTCCTTGTATTGTTGCAGAAGCGCTGCTGCAGAGCCGGCCGCTGCCGCACATCCCCGACCTGCCGGACGGCGAGCCGGCGCCTGGCACACCGCAACCGCTCGACTCCGCCAACAGGTATCACATCAGCGCATTGTACTTGTTGTACAAGTGCTAGTGGAAAGACAACGCGCCGGTCAAATAGTTCCTGCGGATGGAAGTTCATCATTTTTGCCGACTGAAATTCTATCGGGCACACGGCACAAAGCGAAAAATAACATTAATTTGAGTTCAAAATCCTCATAATTTTACATATTATTTTTTTTTTTTAAATCGCCGCCTTGACGGGTTTTATATAGGGTTGCCCTGCACAATGAAATACGTTAGGGAGGGAGGCCGGTAATTAGAAATATTCCGTGTGTCGTCAGATGGACGTCGAAGGAGAACCTGCTCGCTCACCACGAGGAGGACGACCCGCAACTGTTCGTGGCGCTGTACGATTTCCAGGCGGGCGGCGAGAACCAGCTCAGCCTCAAGAAAGGTAATCTACATCGGCGGATTTAGCACTGCCATAATGTAAATTCACTGGAAAATTGGCATCTAGTGTTTGCGACCGATAATACCTCCACGCAAACCGTTCCAAAAAAAGAATCGTCGAAATAATGCATTTTTGTTTATAGTTTCTTCTCATAATTATTGAAACCGAAAATATAGGTACAAGGATTTCAATTAAAAAAAAAACCAATTTACCAAACACACTAACTAAAAAATAACTAATTTCGAAAGTTGGTGGAAAATCCATAACACAAAGAAGACTTCAGAAATAGTTTTTCACTTTGGTATTTTTTGGCAGTCAGTTGTTTTTTTTTTATCATTGGATAAATGTTATAAATTATTGTCAACTAGCTTTCCGCCCGCGGCTTCGCCCGCGTCGAGTTCGGTTATATCGCGCTTTTTAGATTTCCCTCGGGAATATCAAATTTTTCCGGGATAAAAGGTAGCCTATGTTCTTTCTCAGGGTCTAAAGATTGTCTGTGCCAAAGGACAAACCCAAACTTCATAGAAACTTGGGCCTGGGCCTTACAGAGCTGGAATTTGGCCATAAAATAGAGCATTGAGGAAAGTTTCATGGGCCCAATTTTCACGACTACCAGAAATGGGCAAATTGGTAAAATCAGACATCGGAATCAATTTTTTAGGTTATTTTCAATGTTGGTTAAGTGTTAAAATATATGATATATAATATATTATATTCATAATCATAAATCGAATTGAGAACCACCTTTTTGGGAAGTCGGTTAAAAAATTAAATCCGCAAAATTTTTATTATGATTTATCGTCAACATTTGTTTCAGTCTATAATAACCAAAAGTATTTGGGCGCACCAATAAACAAAAATAAAAGTGCCATGTTTGTTACTTCTGTGGTCTATGAATTTTACTTGTATTTGTAAGTACTTCGTTCGCCAGACGGCGCTAGTAATATTTTGCGAAGTATTGTAGAGGTGGGGCGCGGTGAAGAGGGAGCAAATGCTCAAGGTCATTTGGTCAGGGTAAGGTCTTAAATCCTTTAATTTCATAAATCAATGGTACGGAACCCTTTGTGCGTGAGTCCGACACGCACTTGCCCGGTTTTTTTTTATTTTTGGGAATAAGAAGTAGTCGCATGGTGCTAGGCCAGGGCTGTAAGGAGGGTCACCTACGAGTTTGACCGGTGTACTGTCCAGGAATTCCCTCGTTTTGATTGCGGTGTGGGCGGGCACATTGTCGTGGTGAAGCAGTAACCCGCGGAGCCCGGAGTTTGGTTGCTTGTTGCTCACAACAGAGAGAACTTCTGTCAAACATTTGGTAGTATACCATTCAGCGTTAATGTTGCTTTGGTTTCGGTAAGGAATTAACACCATGTAGCCAGTTCAACTGAAAAAGCTCGCGATCAAAATCTTACCGCTGGCTCCGCAGACCATCAGAGAGCCGAAGAATGTGATTTTTTACGAGTCTCTAATCTCTAGCCTAGCACCGTGCGACTACTTCTTAGTTAGTAATAGTAATTCATGTGGGACGGAGTTCTAGTCATGTGCTCACGCCAATAATTAGTGTTGTGTGCGCAGGCGAGCAGGTACGCATCAAGAGCTACAACAAGAGCGGCGAGTGGTGCGAGGCGCACACGCTGGGCGGCGGCGTGGGCTGGGTGCCCAGCAACTACGTGACGCCCGTCAACTCGCTGGAGAAGCACTCGTGGTACCACGGGCCCATCTCGCGCAACGCGGCCGAGTATCTGCTGTCCTCCGGCATCAACGGCAGCTTCCTGGTGAGTCTCTAAACTCTAAATCTCTAAACCTACGGGTGGCGCTCGTCCGCACTGCTAAGAATAGCGGACCTTCCATTATTTTTATTAGTCGATTGCTTATACAATTATCAGTGAAAATATTATTATATTACTAATTATATATCATTAGCGAACCATCTTGCGTACCAAAGCGACACTGACTTGTGTCTTGCACCCACAGAATCACGTGGCTGTAACTGTTTATGCTCTCTGAATAACTTAACAAAAATGTATTCAAAAAATGTAATTTAATAGTTATTTATGCCACTGTCAAGCAATGATAGCTATTGTAATACGAGTGATAGTTTGTGCCACGAAGAAATTGACAGCCTCCGTGGCGTAGCGGTAGCGGACGCGACCGCTGCGCAAGGTGGCGCGGCTTCGATCCCTGCACAGTGCAAGTATTTGTATGTATGAATATGAATATTTGCACTGGTCTGGTCGTGCCTCGGAAAGCACGTTAAGCCGTTGGTCCCGGTTGCCATACAAACATCTAGTGGCAGTCGTTACGGGTTGTTGGAGCCCTCAAAAGTCTAACAATTGGTCTAACTGCAATGCTTCGATGTCGCCTACGGGTTGTGGAGGTCAGACGGCAGTCGCTTCACGGAAAATGTCGAAGTTTAGCTATATCAGCAGTTGGACTGGTAAAGCGGACCCCAGACTCCTAAGCTGACAAGGCTTCGGATGCGACTGGGATTAACGCTGGGATGATGATGATGATGATGGCACAATAGATCTGTCGCAAACAGCTATTGTAATACAAGTGGCATACAAAAGTTTTTCTACGACCTTGAAATAAATAAATACAAAAAACCGTCAATGTTGATCTGAAAGTTAACAATGGCGCGAAAACAGCGCGGCGCGACGCGCCCAATGTTTGTTGTTATAATCCCACAAATTAAAGGCAAAGGCAATTCCATACAGCCTAATAACATGCGATGTTTAGTCGTGACGCGCCTTTGGCATAATCAGATATCGATTGTTTGATGCCAAAGCCATAAAAAAATTTAAAAGTTTCATTGTAGTACGGTTTACCCTTGTGGAAATAGTCATTGTAACACGACTTGGCAGGAATGAGTACTATTAAGATATGAATTATAGTTATCATCATCATCATCAGCCTCTACTCGTCCACTGCTGGACATAGGCCTCTTTCATGGCACGCCAACAAGCTCGATCCTGAGCAGTATCCGAATTATAGTTATGTATTAAGCAAATTACCAAATGGTCGTAGAAAAATAATATTTTCCGTATTGACGGTGCTCTCTTTCGTAATACTCTGCAGATATGTAATATCTGTATAATCTAAATTAATCATCTGTAACTATGATTCTCGTACTGAAAAATCGTTGTTGGTCATGTTATTGTCAGATTGATATTTGTGTAGTAGACACAGAGCACAGTCAGTAAAGTAGGCGGCGCGTGTTGCAGGTGCGTGAATCGGAGTCGAGCCCGGGCCAGCGCAGCATCTCGCTGCGCTACGAGGGCCGCGTTTACCACTACCGCATCAACGAGGACGCGGACGGCAAGGTGTACGTGACTTCTGAGTCCAAGTTCGGCACGCTGGCCGAGTTGGTGCACCACCACTCGCTGGTGGGCGACGGGCTCATCACGCAGTTGCTGTACCCCGCGCCCAAGCGCAACAAGCCCACCGTGTTCCCGCTGGCGCCGCCCGACCACTGGGAGATCGACCGCACCGACATCGTCATGAAGCACAAGCTGGGCGGCGGCCAGTACGGCGATGTATACGAGGCCGCATGGAAGCGCGGCAACATCACCGTCAGTACACCTCCAATTACCTCACACACCTTTAAAAATAAGATATTCTATTTCAGGATTGTCTCTACTGTGATACTGTCCTATGATGCATAAGGCTAGGAGATATCATTCAAATTATATTGAAGCATTCGGTGATGTTTCTCACATGCGTGGACCACATAGAAAGTAATGCAACATTAGGTGTCACGTAAACACATATGAGCTGATTTCCAAAACATGGTCCATTTTTCAATGAGACACTGACGCGATATTTCCCATAAGCTTAACGGTCCAGAATAACATTCGCTTTTGTATTAGTAGTTTAGCAGCTAATCAGTATCGTAGCGGACAACAACAACCAGTCGACAACAGACAATCGATAAAACTAGGCTGGCAAGCTTATTTACCATTGTAGAGAGAAATTAGAAATACGAATGTACATACTAATCGCGCGCCACTCTCTTTGTATTATCTCGGCATAGCGTTCGTAATTAGTTTTTTGAAACTTTACTAGTTCCATTAATTGTGCCTTTATCATTCCAGTTTGATAATTAATTTGTTTATCATCCAACCACTGAATAATATCAGCGTTCCACCAGTTTGAAGTGGGGATACGCTCGACTTTTCTAGAATGGTACGGTGCGTTATCTAATACCATCACTGCATTTGGCTTTATGTTTGGCAAAATGCTTTTAAGCCATTCATCAAAACACACCGAATTCACTTCTTCATGATAGTCCATACTATTTTTATTCGATTCAAGAATAAGTTTAAATGAACGTGAGTTGACTGAATATAAGTATACATGTAATGAATTGTTAATTTTTGGCCCGAAAGTGATATCGAAAAGAGAGGACATTAACTAGTTGCCTCGTGTAGTATTATGTATATTGTATATCTGGCTTTATGTACCTTTTTACTAGATATTATGTTCCGGCCTTTATGTTAGAACAGATTTTGAAAAACTCTCTTGTCATTCGCTGTCACTGAATAACTATAAGATTAAAACTACGGAAATATTAAATATGTTTTTAATGCAACATTTCTGGCGACGACGGACGGAGCAATGACCGATCGCGTTGATCGTTTTCATTTTGAAACCTTCGATAACAAAACCGAAGAATGGGACTATTACGTCCAACGTTTCGAAATAGAACTTCAACTTCACGGACTCGACAAAAATAACGAAGACAAATGTAAGCAACTGCTCCTTTCTCGAATTGGTCCTACAGCATTCAAGGTGCTCGTAGATTATTACCGACCAACCGCTGTTACTTCCAAGTCGTATGACGATTTGAAACAAGTACTCAACGAATACTATGGTAAGAAAACATACGTACTCTCAGAAAGAGTCGCTTTTGCAACGAGACACAGAAAAACTGAAGAAACAATTACACAATTTATTCTGGAATTAAGATCACTAGCTGGTTACTGCGAATTCGGCAACACTCTGGATGAGCGCATACGAGACCAGCTGGTTATAGGCATCAACCACAACACGTGGCAGCAAGAACTCATCAAAGAACATCCAACAAACAGCGCTAAACTCTGTGACGTGATAGCAACAGCAAACAAACTAGAACAAGCGGAACTACAGAGCCATCGAATAACCAACAACACTCAAACGATTACCAAGCAACAGAACATTAACAAAATAAGACCAAGAACACAACGACACATTCAACGACACCTACCAAAGGTGAAAACATGTATGTATTGTGGGAGAGATTTTCACACAAACATAAACGATTGCCCGGCAAAAGGGAAGAAGTGCCACTCTTGCGGCAAGGAAAATCACTTTTCAAGCGTCTGTATAACCAGTGGTCGACTCAAGTTACCACAACATACCCACACGACAAGACAAATTACGCGACAAACAAACAGCGACACGGAGGACTCTGATGAACATAGCGTACACACTTGTGCAGTAAAGAAAGGCAAGCAGGTATCAAAGATTATGGTACCAACCCAGCTCAACACAAAAAGTATTGAAATGCTTTATGACTCCGGTGCAGCCCACTCCGTTATTGGAAAGAAAATTTGGAAATATATTGGACGACCCACCCTTAAGAAATGCACTAACCTTATTGCTTACACGGACATAATAATCGAAACATTGGGAACATGCCAAATAAGAGTAAAAGCCTTTAACAAGGAAAAGGTTTTGACCGTATACGTCACCCAACAGAACGACATCCCTCTATTTGGTCTAGATTGGATTGTAAGCTTTGACCTACCAATACCTCCGGGAGCTAAACTGTGTACTGTAAAAACACCAACAGCGGTCACAAATCAGTTTGACACAAGCAATAACAACACTATCAACAACATTCTACAAGAATTTAAGTCACTTTTCGATGGCAAGCTGGGAACAATAATAGGGCATAGCGCTAAAATCCACATACCTAACGACGTTCGGCCGAAAACATTTCGACCTCGCCCTGTACCACTCGCCTTAAGGGAACAAGTAAACAACGAACTTCAGCGACTAGTTCAAGAAGACGTTTTAGAGCCAGTTGATACAATGTCAACTCCTATCGAATGGGCTTCCCCAATTGTTATAGCGATTAAATCAAATGGTAGTATTCGAATATGCGCTGACTTCAAAGTCACAATCAACCAACATGTGCAAACCGACGACTACCCACTTCCAAGATTTGAAGAGATTACTTCGAAATTGTCTGGAGGGCAACTTTTTACAAAGATCGATCTCAAAGATGCTTACCTACAGCTGTCAATTCATCCGGAATCGAGAAAATACCTAACAATATCAACACATAAGGGCTATTTTCGCTACAAACGTCTACCTTTCGGAATATCCTTTGCACCAGCTGTTTTTCAAAGAACAATGCACCAAATCCTCAGCGGCATCGATGGCGTCGTATGTTACCTCGACGACATTCTCATAACAGCCAATAACACAGAAGAACATTTAACACGAGTCAAAACAGTTTTGCAGAGATTACAAGACGCCGGAGTAAAGAGCCAAGTGAACAAGTGTGCTTGGCTTCAGAAGAGTGTGACCTTCCGCGGACATAAAATTGACGCTAACGGGTTGCACCCGACAGAAGAAAGAATCAACGCAATTAAGAACATGCCTCTTCCTTCGAACACAACCGAACTCCGTGCCTTTTTGGGTTCGATAACCTACTATGGCCGTTTTATACATAGCCTTCATATGCGATGCGCGCCGTTATATAGACATCTAAAAAAGAATCAAAGATGGAACTGGACCGAAGAAGATACAAGAATAACAAATGAATTAAAAAACATTCTAACATCATCCGACACGCTAGTACACTACGACGACAACAAACCTATATTTGTTAGCAGCGACGCCTCAGAGAAAGGAATTGGGGCTGTTTTGTTCCACAAAATCAACGAAACAATGAGACCTGTAGCCTATGCGTCAAGAACACTCCCCGACATCGAACAACGATACTCAACAATCGACAGGGAGGCATTGGGAATAGTTTATGCGGTCACTAAATTCCATCAATACCTCTATGGTAGAAAATTTATTTTGCTAACGGATCACAAACCTTTAGAAAGAATTTTTAGTCAAGATCGAGAAACACCTAAAATCGCTAGTAACAGGCTTCTGAGATGGGCTATGATTCTAAACAGTTACGAATACACCATACATTACCAAACAGCCCGGGAAAACACCCCGGCCGACGCTCTATCAAGATTACCCTTAACAAGCTTGGAAACAACACTGGAGGAACGAACCGGTTTACCACAATTTGCCCACTTACTACACCTGAGACTCGAGAACATTCCAGTCACCAAACGTGAGCTACAGAAACAAACAATTAAAGACAAGACACTGAACGAAGTCAAAACTTATGTCACGACACATTGGCCTGAGAAGAAAAATCTTCCTAACGAACTTCATCATTTTTACGAAAAAAGAGACCAGATGTCATACGAAGACGGGATTTTACTGTGGAACGGAAGGCTCGTCATTCCCGAGACACTTCGACGATCGATTTTAGAGATGCTGCACGATGGACACAACGGTATTACAGCGATGCAGTCACTAGCACGCCTTCACGTGTATTGGCCAAACATTGACAAAGATATTTTAACGTTCTCGAAAGAGTGTCATCTATGCCAGCAGTCCAGAAGCAACGCAAATGAAGCACCGGTGTACCCGTGGGGAATACCAGTCGAGCCTTGGCACAGGTTGCACGTCGATTTTGCAGGGCCATTTCTGGGTCACATGTGGCTTATTGTCATAGATGCATACACGAAGTGGCTAGAAGTTGTGCCAATGAACATAACAACGACCAGAGCTACAGTACAGAGATTAAGTAATATATTTGCAACATTCGGAATGCCTAGATATATAGTTAGTGACAACGGGCCCCAATTCATATCTGAAGATTTCGCACATTTTTGCCAAGGGGCTGGCATTACACATATTAAAACAACACCATATCATCCAAAAACCAACGGGTTGGCAGAGCGCGCAGTGCGGACTTTTAAAGAACACATGTTGGCCAGTGACAGAAGAGATGATATACACGAAAGGCTAAACAGTTTTCTTCGGGGATATCGAAATACCCCTCGACGATCAACAGAAAGGTCACCGTACGAAATGATGTTCGGAAGGCCGATACGCACCACGTTTGATCTTTGGAAACCTAACGTAAGGGAAAACTTGGAAAAAACACGCCTGAAACAGATACTAAGGCCAACTAACAAAGTAGTCACACCCCCAACATACAAGCTCGGAGATAAAGTATGGGTAAACAAACCTATTGGAAAAGGATCCGACCCCGGAACAATAATTAAATGTAACGGACCATACTCTTACGAAGTAGAACTCACTAACGGGGAAATTCGACGTAAACATTCAGACCACCTTCGCTTAAGATTCGAACAAGTGACTAAGGCAGCAATTGAAACAAGACAACCATCTTTCAGACATGAAGTTGAAACTAGACGACCAGAACCTGAGTTATCCCCGAGAAGAACGACCAAGACTAGGAGTTTTACCTATTACAGACGAAATCTTGACACACGTGAACAGAGCGGCGACCATGGCGAACAGCCGGTTCCAGTGGCGTCCACTAGTAGGGGTCATCCTGATGGTTCCACGTCACCGCAGGCACCTGTCGCTTCCACCAGCAGGGATCACCAAGACAACGCCAATATTCCAACATCACAGTCTGTCCAACCGGATGCACCATCGCCGCGCCGGTCAGGACGAAAGACAAAACCACCTGCACGATTCGGGTTTTTGGGGTTTTAGACCAACTTAATTAAGGAGGGGAGTAATGTAGTATTATGTATATTGTATATCTGGCTTTATGTACCTTTTTACTAGATATTATGTTCCGGCCTTTATGTTAGAACAGATTTTGAAAAACTCTCTGGTCATTCGCTGTCACTGAATAACTAGAAGAATAAAACTACGGAAATATTAAATATGTTTTTAATGCAACACCTCGTAGCTCGGATCTATCCCCAATTGGTTTTTTCTTTGGGGATATCTTAAGGCTAAAGTTTATGACACCAACCCAGTTGACGAATTAAAGGATCTTATTCGCACAGAAATCCAAAACAACACAACAAAAACATGTAAAGCTATTATCGAAAATTTCCGCTCTAAATTGCAGTAATCCCAGAATAATGAATTGATGATGAGATTAAAATTGATTGCATAAGGATGATATGATTTTTAAGAAATAATTTCCCCTTTTGTATGCTATCGAAAACAAGAAACAGTTTTAATCTACCTACTGTAATTATTTTTTTATCATTATTTCAAATATAAACGGACTTTTGGTCCACCCTGTATTTTTATTTATATATATATATATATATATACGCAATTTGAATTTGAATAAAAAAAAATACAATCTCGACTAACTTTTAATTGTTGTGAACATTTAATATCGATTTACCACATCACTATTTATTTAAGACAAAAAACCTGCTACACTGGAATTGTCATTTTTCTGACTCTAATTAAAAATCATAGTATAGCAAAAATAATCTCAAAACTAGTTTTTTTTGCTCTTACATCACTCCAATATAATGTTATAAGCCTGCGTTTGGGCAATATTATAAGCATATCTAGTTTTATATCGTTCTAATATCAGTCTAATTGAATGCAATTTAAGCCGACTTACGCTAATATTGCTTTTACATAAGTATCTTACAAGCCCGCATACTGGCTTGTCTAAAAGTAATATAGGATTGATGGTTTGTTCTAAAACAAATATAAGAGCGCTTTAAACCTACCACTCTAAAAAAGTGCGAGTTCTGAGCCTGTTTCGCTAGTTGGGCAGGCGCCAACATAGCGATACGTGAAAACCCAGATCGTTAAGCATGCCACGACCATCTTCGTCATGTTAGTACTATTCATAGTCATTATTTTACTTGCAACACAGTGTTGTAGTGTAACATCTGTTTGAAGGTGGCGGTGAAGACATTGAAGGATGACACGATGGCGTTGAAGGACTTCCTGGAAGAGGCGGCCATCATGAAGGAGATGCGCCACCCCAACCTGGTGCAACTGCTGGGCGTGTGCACCCGCGAGCCGCCCTTCTACATCCTCACGGAGTTCATGTCGCGCGGCAACCTGCTGGACTACCTGCGCGCCGGCAGCCGCGAGGCCGTGCCCGGCGCCGTCGTGCTCATGTACATGGCCACGCAGATCGCGTCCGGCATGAGCTATCTCGAGAGCCGCTCCTTTATACACAGGTAGATTAAACAAACAGCCGATCAACACTCATTCCATGTTGTATCAACGTGGAATTAAAACAAAAATTAACCTAAACGTCTGGCTTAAGTCGTCCTGAGGTGCCGAATTCTACCATCACCAACTCACGGTATAACACTACAGCAAAATATAATGCCGCTATAAAGCTGTCTTCAAGTTTGCTCTGAGGATTCTGCAGATATTGTTTAGGTGTAATATACGCATGGCGTCGTACGGGTATGTCACAACAATGGATAGCTGTAAAGTCGAAACTGCTGGAATAAATGTGCTAAATGTAAACTAGTCCGCAAATATCCAGATTCCTGTACAAACAAATTATAGTTAAATTTGCCCCCATCCAACCTAAAATTGCACTCATGTAGTCCATATTCTATGTCAATAAAAATATACATACAATACATTACCAGAAGGCATTAAAGAAGAGAATAAAACCAGTATATTTTTATTTAAATTAAAGCAATACTTAATTAGGAAAAGTTACTATACATTACAAGAATATTTAACAGATAAATTCAATAAAAATAGGTAACTGTAAAGAAAGGTATATTTACAAGAAAAAATAATATTGATATACTAAAATACTTAATTATACTACATTTATAATAATGAACAAATTTTAGTCGAGTACCAATTAAAATAATATCAATATATTTAAAAAAATTGTTAATGAATGAATACTTAATAATTAATATAAAATGTATAATATAAAGAGATAGCAAGGGAATAAATACTCACTCTAATACAATTATTAAAAATAAATGAATGGGAATTAAATAAAACTAAATAAATAATAAATAGATAAATGGAAACATGAAGCGCTCTTCCTCTCTCTACCTATTTAAAACTTGCTGTGCCCAACAGGGTCCATAATTGTTTTCAATATTATATTATTATATTTACCACCTATAACTGTGCATTATGGATTGCAATAAACGATTTGATTTGATTTAAATCAAGCTGTGGTCCGCGAGTCGCCCAGTATGAGCACACTATCAAAACGTCCGTCGTACTGAGGCAGCTAGATCTCGCACTTTGTAATTTGTTTATTTAAATCTATACTGAAAATATATTTTTTTTACGATATCAACTGAAATTGTATTTATCAAAACTATGCACTATAAAAAAAGCTATTTTATTATGTATGAAAATTCCTCCTTTTGGCAAAAACTATAGCGCCTGTCTATGTATATAATAATACGGTCCGATACCCAATGAAAAATGTATGATAAAGTAGCCAAGAGACCCACGCTCCTGCTACCATACAATTGTTTAATAAAACGCTTAAGATACTCGTTGCCTACCAAAGCAAAAATAAATTAATGCGGGCCGCACTATGTGCCTACAAAAATTATAAGGAGGATAATTGACTTACCTTTATAAGACCAGTGTCTGGTAGAAAATCCCGTGTATGAGTGTTATGTAATAATTGCTATCAGTGTAATATAATTATATATATGACAGATAAGAAAATACTTGTAGGTTTTCCCCGTATAGTCTAAAGACTTCCTTGCCTATGAGAAGGATGTCCAACCCCCGATAACTTTACTAGACGCCCACAGACGCCATCTTTCTTCACTCGCGTAGCCTGTCGCTAACGCGCCCGCGTCTTTCCGGTCTTCGGTCTCTTAAACCTAACAATTATTCACTGCACCGGATGAAGGAGGACACGAGTCCCAAGGAACGAATCCGTCACCCCAAAATACACTGTACTACCTCGAGCGGCGGGACGCGCGCGTCCCTATGCGAGTAGTAGATTACATAACGTTTTCCTACCGTCCGCGAGGAGCAACTGTTTCAGTCTGCTCAACTCGATCACCAAACACTGTGCCGATCACAGGGCGTCCGAACGCCATATCGCCAAGGTGCGGGCCCGTACGCCACGTTACCACGTTACACGGCCCCAACGGACCCGCTCGCGTGTCCGAACATGGCGAATCCAAATTCGGTCTGCTTCGCCCGCGCTAAAGACGCGTATACCCGCGCCAGTAATTTATTCGGTCTGAGCGCCCGTGTGCGCAAAAGGTCGCCGTCCGTCAATATCTATAAAATACTGCCCCGCCTCGCCCGCGTGAAAGCGTGCGTGTACTCGCTGCCAGCGATATTTTTCGGCTCGCATGCATACTCTGTGTTGCCAGGGGGGCCGGCCATATTTTACCAAACTAACTTTCTATTCCAAACATATACATAAATAATTTGGATGACAAAGCATAGCATCGATCATCGCCTACATTTAATATTTCAGTATTTCATGTAAACTGTGTATGATCAGTGAACTAAAGACAGTTGCTACTAAAGGTCGTTTTCTCTTGACAACATCCACCACCTCCGACAAGCTGACATCATTTCATCTCAACATTGACATATTGACATCGTTTGTCGTGGTCACACAATCCGTACATTTTGACATTTCGTGTATCGTGGTCACACAACCCGTACATTTTGACATTTCGTGTATCGTGGTCACACAACCCGTACATTTTGACATTTCGTGTATCGAGGTTGCACAATCCGTAAATTTTGACATTTCGTGTATCGTGGTTGCACAACCTGTACCGATGTATTATCATCACAAACAATAAACATATTATTTATAATACACTAAATTATAAAGTTATATATTATTTTTAGTATAAGTATTCCTAACACCTAAGTGTTAGGTATACTTATACTAATAAATGAAACAAACGTTGATATGTAAGCATTGTAATCCATACTAATATTAAACATGCGAAAGTAACTCTGTCTGTCTCCGATTTTGATGAAATTTGTCACATACAACCTTTAGACCCTGAGAAAGGACATAGTCCAGTCACTTTAGGGTTTGACCTCTGAATTTGAGATAATAAGCTGGAAACTCGTATACAGCTTCATTTTGACGTTCTAAAAGTTGTCTGAAAAGTCTCATATTATCTCGTGTCTGCGTCGTAAGTTATTCGAGGTCAAAGGTCACGATAATCGGTTTTTTGCAATTATCTCCGTTTCTATTGCTCCAATGATGTTCGCACCTATACTATGATTTTTAATTCGAGTCAGAAAAATGAAAATTCCAATGTTGCAGTCGAGTATATATACCTGGGACAGAAAGTCCAACTAGGTAGGTCCAACTTCGAGAAAGAGGTGTCTCGGCGAATCCAGCTCGGTTGGGCAGCGTTCGGGAAGCTACGCTACATCTTCTCGTCGTCCAAGATACCACAGTGTCTCAAGACTAAAGTCTTTGACCAGTGTGTGTTGCCAGTGATGACTTACGGAACTGAAACGTGGTCGCTCACAATGGGTCTCATACGAAGGCTCAGAGTCACACAAAGGGCAATGGAAAGAGCTATGCTAGGAGTTTCTCTGCGTGATCGAATCAGAAATGAGGAGATCCGCAGAAGAACCAAAGTCACCGACATAGCTCTGCGAGTCGCTAAACTTAAGTGGCAGTGGGCAGGGCACATTGCTCGTAGAACCGATGGCCGATGGGGCAGCAAGGTTCTGGAGTGGCGGCCACGTACTGGAAGACGCAGCGTAGGGAGACCCCCAACAAGGTGGACCGATGACCTGGTGAAGGTCGCGGGAAGCCGATGGATGCGGGCAGCACAAGACCGGTCATCGTGGAAAGCCTTGGGGGAGGCCTTTGTCCAGCAGTGGACATCTATAGGCTGAGGAAGAAGAATGTTGCAGGTTTTTTGTCCCAAATAAATAGTGATGTGGTAAATCAAGATTTTACAATTAAAAGTTAGTCGAGATTGCATTTTTTAAAATTCAAATTGCGTATATGTATATAAATAAAAATACAGGGTGGATCAAAAGTCCGATTATATGAAATAACGATAAAAAAAATAATTACAATAGGTAGATTAAAACTGTTCATTGTTTTCGATAGAATACATAAGGGGAATTTATTTCTTAAAAATCATATCATCCATATGCAATCAATTTCAATCTCTTCATCAATTCATTATTCTGGCAGTACTGCAATATAGAGCGGAAATTAATTCTCTCTTTAATTTAAACTTAGTTTTGAATCGAAAAGAAATAGTATGGACTATCATGAAGAATCAATTTGGAGTGTTTTGAAGAATGGCTTAAAAGGATTTTGTCAAATTGAAAGCCAAATGCTGTGCTGGTAGGTACAAGATAACGCACCGTACCATTCTAGAAAAGTCGAGCGTATTCCCACTTGAAACTGGCGGAAGGCTTATATTATTCAGCTCGCCGCCCGGTAAGGACCAGGCCCGAGTAGACGGCGCGTCGTGTTTCACGCGCGCCTCAAAAAGATGTCAGTAGATCGTGACGGGGTCCACGAAGACCGATGCCTCCTGGGTCAGGGTTGCGGGTTGGTTAAACAAGGAACCTGTGGCCCTGGCCGTCGCACAGGCAAGCGAAGAAACACGGGTGAGTTTTAGTCAGTAAAAATCTGACACGCCCTTTCTCTCCGCCAAGAGCGGGAGAAGTCATTTAATGATTTACCATCCCAACAAAAAAAGGCTGATATTATTCAGTGGTTGGAGACAAACAAATTAATTATTATTAAACTGCAATGATAAAGGCTCAATTTATAAATAAATATATACGGAGAAATCGCACAGATTGATGTAGCCCCAAAGTAAGTTCGAGACTTGTGTTATGTTATTATGAATGGAACTAGTAAAGTTACAAAAACCGAATTACGAACGCTATGCTGTGGAATAATTGGCCGCTGAATACGGTGTCACAATCCTGCGTCTGCACCCCTATCACTGCGAGCTCAACCAAATAGAGTTAGTTTGAGCTCAAGCAACCCTTTGCTTACATCGCCAGGAACAACAAAACTTTAAGAATAAAAGCCGTAAAAAAATATTTGAAGAAGGCCTGAAGGAAGTGGCACCGGAAAATTGGAGAAAGTGCATCAATCATGCCATCAATGTTGCCATGAATGTGTGGATTCATTAATTATAAATGTAACTGATTCCGATTCGAGTCGTAATCAATAAAAAGTAAAGAACAAAAACGTATAAAGTGATTTGTATTGTTTTATTTGATTCCTCTGAATCTCTTTAAACATGTTTTCCCCAACTCTTGTAATAATGTTGTAGTGAGTTTAATATGCTGGTACAGTCCATAATTCTAAAATCATATTGTTAAATACGGTATGTATTACCTACATATTTATAATAAAACAAACCGCTTTGATACCTAATAAAATAATGCATGACTAAATGTCTAAGTCTATTGATTGCCGAACATCACTATTGTAGCGGGTCACCCTATTTCGTATCAGTGACAGTTACCCTTGTCATTTTTCTGACTCGAATTAAAAATCCGATTGTATTATCAAAATTGAAGAGCATAAAATTTGCGACAAATTTTGTTTAAAACATTTTTTTATAAAGCGAATAGTTTTTGAGATAGAGAGCGGAGAGCACCCAGCGCTCGCCTGAGCGCTTATACAATATGTAAAGAAAACCCTGTCCGATCCGTGAAGACATTGTTAGGTATCGATAACTGATTCTACTAATGCCCACAAAGACAGGCAAAACTTAAAAAAAAATCCCCCTAAAAAAATAAATATTATTTCGCAAAAAGAGGTAACTTAATACATGTGCGGTAAGCAACCCCATTCCGCGGGCGGCGGGGGGCAGGGCACGCGGCACCTGTGACGTGGTCGCGTCGCTATTCGCTTATAATAATACCAGTGTTGTCACTTTTTTAAAAAATACCAAATTTCGGGGAAATTGGAATTAATTCCCGGGAAAAAAGGATTATTTCAAAATTCATTAGTATTGTTACTATGATGATTATGTAAAATTTTATATTATATTTGGTCATGTGTTTACCTAACCTTTATTATCCTTATGGGTCGGACAGGGTTTTCTTTACATATTATATAATACTGTAATACAAGGTCAACCGTGAATCTCCATGAATAATACCTTCTATATAGTTACTAAATCATTACAATAGTATCCACAATGAATTGTTTGTATTATTTATTAGTTAATACATTGTATATATGGATTATACCTTAATAGAAAAAAAAATATTAAGTATTGCTTTTTAAATAAACATTTTAAAATTTACAGATTTTAAAGTTTAAAATGTATAAACTTGTTTTTTTTTTTTTTCATCAAAATTGGTTGAGAGGTTTAAGCGGGAAAGCGTAACAGACAGACAGAGTTACCTTCGCATTTATAATATTAGTATGGATCTGCATTGTTATTATTCTTTGGCAAACTTGTCATGTCATGTTGGTGCGAAGCCGCCTATAGTTTCCATTTAGGCGTAAACAACAAAGACTAGTCATCTCTTTCTTCTCTATGCTTGAGTTGTACCCCATCTCATTCACACTGTACCAATGTATTGAAATGTACGCAGAATAAAAAATATGCACGTGTGCTGCTGCTGTGTGCGGCACATTTTGTCGGTTAGTTTGTTAGAATATATCATATCTGTTTAATATTATATCAATGGTGCACACTTTTTGGGAGTTTATGGCATGAGATTATAATGTTCAAGCGCTCTCATAGTTCAAAGGTTAACGAACTTATTTATTTCGAATTCCAAAATTATTGTTTTAATAATTTACGAAAAGTAATTTGTTGTTACTGGGCTTTGAAGTCATTGACACATCTGTTGGCCATTAAGCCCAGCGAACATACTATCACCACAGTCTAAAAATCATACAGTCGTCCGACGAAGATGTCTAGACAGAGCAATCGTGCGGGGTGAGAGGGACGAGACGCGGGTAAGCGGCACCCGAGCTGCGAACAAAACGATGTTCGGAGCTCGGTATCTATCATTAAGGGCTAACACGTGTTTGTTTTTTTATTTGTTTGTTTTATAATTTGATATGATTGTCAATTTTGAGTATAATTGGGGTATTTGTAACGAAGAAGCCATCTTTTTTGACATCCAAAATGGCGGACGTCATTTATTGATAATTTAATATGGGTGTCTATTAAGTTAATATAATTGTGGTGCTTGTTACGAAAAAGCTATCCTTTTGTGAAATCCAAGATGGCGGACGCCAATTTAAATGTATATTAATATGATATGGGTGTTAATTCCGAAGTCAATTGGGGTGCTGGTTACGAAAATGCCATCTAATAACTTAAATCTGTCTCGAGTTGTTGCCTTAGTAAAAATAGCAAATTAATTAAATAGAATACAGCTATCGATGTTGATCAGCAATAAATAAATAACTTCATAAATATTGTTTATTTGTGACAACCCTGGCCGATGCGTTACTGTCTAGACGATGTCGGCATTTTACACGAGATCAAAGGCGTCGACCTACTGTATGTTTTTTTATACTGTGCTATCACTTAGCTAAATTTGTTTATGAGTAGTAGCAATATTATTTTTGGTTTGTTTAGGTAAGTCCTTTATTATGATATATCACGGTATATGTTTAAAACACTCTGTGGGTCACTTCTGCACTGTGGTTGTAATAAATTGTATTTTTTAGTTCTATCAGTCTCCACCCCCACGTATTTACATTCTGCCTGACTCCGTATTTGAGAAAATTAATTCGCTTTCAGACTAATGCTTGTTACTTTTAATCCACAAATTCAACCTCCCTTTTTCGCAACATTTAAATGTTTATTTAAGGTAAAGGTTGAGATATATTGCATCTAATAGATAGTGGAATATTTTATATGAACTATTGATTCGATTTGATTCAAATCTACTCTCATCTTTTTATAATGACTTTACTGTAGAAAAAATAATAAACGAGAATCTAAAAGAATCTTCGTTTAGTTCCGGGTCTGTATTTCTGGATATTTTTGTTGTCAGCATTAATAACTCAACAATAAACTTTAAAAAATATTTTTTGTAAGTAATTAGATTTGAACTCGAACTAACTTAAATGCTTACTTTGCTACTGTGAGCGAAATTAGTAGTACCTAACAATCATAAGTGAGCAGCAAGTTGTCAAAGTGTATATTACATGATTATTGCATTTTACATGCTAACTATTTATTAACAATTCCTATTGCAGTATATTTCAATAGAATCACTAAAATAACATGCTTATTAACTTGGTATTTAGAAAAACCATTAAAAAGTCGACATTAATTTTACATGGTAACCCTAAAAAAAGAAACATGGATGAAATCCAGGTATTAAACATATTTTGTGGTATTCAGCCAATGAATAAAGTTAAGGCATTTGTTAATACAATTTTGTACGTACTAGTTTATAATACTAGTACGGTGAGCTGTCGCATGACATTCTTGTAGATTCAAGTGTGTCGTTTATTATTTGTATTTATTATAAATATCTTTGACAGCCTCCATGGCGTAGTGGTAGCGAACGCGACAGCTGCGCAAGGAGGTGCGGGTTCGATCCCCGCGCAGTGCAAATATTTGTGTGCGTGAATATGAATATTTGCACTGGTCTGGTCGTGCCTCGGAAAGCACGTTAACCCAGCACGTTGGTCCCGGTTGCCATACGAATATTTAATGGCAGTCGTTACGGGTTGTTGGAGCCCTTAAAAGTCCAACAATTGCTCTAACTGCAATGCTTCGATGTCGCCGCAATGCTTCGATGTCGCCTTCGGGTTGTGGAGGTCAGACGGCAGTCGCTTCACGGAAAATATCGAAGTTTAGGCAAAATCAGCAGTTAGACTGTTAAAACGGACCCCAGACTCCAAAGCTGAAAAAGTTTCGGATGCGACTGGGATTAACGCTGAGATGAAGGAAGGATTATAAATATCTTTCTCAATAGTAAAACAGATTATGTCGATTTCATGCATGAATAGGCTAATTTCAGTACATGTGTTGGTAACACACTGGAGCGGGTTGCGAGCATGTAAACATAACGTAACCCCCTCAATAAGCGACTATACTGTTTTTTTTTCTCTAATCGTATACAAACGAGAGTTGTTTGAAAATAGAAATTTCAACACAATGCGTGTAATACTAATAACACAAACTGTAACATAAAATAGCGAAAGGCAGTGTATTGTATTATGTCATCAGTATGAACAACATCCGACGTCAAAGAACATTGAACCAATTTCGTTGCGGATTAATTGTGAGGTTGACACGACTCACGAGCAATAATAACAATAATGACAAGATACAGCTAAAAGGTTTTGATCGGCCAAAACAACTTTTATCTCGTAAAATCAGACAAAAGTAATTTTCACCGAACACGTTGCCCAAAAGTGGTTTAGTATAGTAATCGGTTGCTAATTCGAGATGGTCTCCAAAGCCTAGAGCACAGGCGTAGAGTAGCCAGCCTTTCGGTGTTCTATAGGATGCATTTTGGGGAGTGTGCGAGGGAATTGCATGATTTAATTCCACCGTCTCTGTTCCACCATCGGACGATCCGTCGTACGGCTAGTTCCCACCCTTACGTTGTTAACACCACTACAATCCGGACGAAGCGTTTCGCTTCCTCCTTTATACAGTATACATTGCGGGACTGGGAACAATTTGCCAGCGGCGGTGTTTCCGTCGGACTACAATTTGAGTGTCTTCAAGGCTAGAGTGAATAGGCTCTTAATAAACTAGTGCGGTTTACCATCAACGATTGCGTCACTGCTTACCATCAGGCGGGATTGCGGTCAAGCGCTAGTATATAACTTATAAAAAAAAAATGTGCATTAATTCAGTCACCCATTGTGTACATTTTAGGCATGTTTTCATTACGATTTGTTCGTGCTAGTTTGATTGTTATTGTATGTTGTTAAAATAACAATGAAGCATGTCATTTTGAATTTGCTATCTCCCAGTGTAGAGGTTGTTCAAGATGAGTGCTCGTCCCTACTCCCCACCAATCGTTGTTGGCACCAATTCCCCTGTTCACTAATTCATTTTAACTTCACTGAAACTACAAAAAGTAATAATAATATTATCCTAATATTATAATTACTTTTTTAATATTATATTATAATAATATTGTTGACGTATTTTCAGATGCTATGTTTAAGTCATGTCTACACTGTCTATAGAATATCTTAATTTGACAGGACTCAAGTAACGTTTACCTTCTGTCTTCTTCTTAATGAAACAGAAAAAAAAAATGCAAACAAAATTATTTTCTTTGTGAGTTACCATAGGTATGTCTATGCTACCTCGAGATTTCAGGAATTCGTGGAATAGGTTATCTTCTGAACCACCTTTAAATGAAAGTGAAATTGTTGTTTGTACTAACGACAGCAGTTCAAGTTACTCGAAACTGTCAAATATTCCTGTTCAACCTTGTGCCTTAAAGCCTCAGCCATAAAGTTAAAAATCTAATAAAGAAATTTGACAGAGTCGTCTGTACTACATTCAGGTATAGGCAATCGTGAATGTATTTACCGTTGCAAGTACCTACACATACAATTAAAAACTGAAATGTTGATGGAATAGTATATAGTACGTATAGTAAAGAAGATGTAATGTAACGTGTATGACGATGGAACGTTGTGTTCGCAGGGACCTCGCAGCGCGCAACTGTCTGGTGGGCGAGAACCACCTCGTGAAGGTGGCGGACTTCGGGCTGGCGCGGCTGATGCGCGACGACACGTACACGGCGCACGCGGGCGCCAAGTTCCCCATCAAGTGGACGGCGCCCGAGGGACTCGCCTACAACACCTTCAGCACCAAGTCCGATGTGTGGGCCTTCGGCATCCTGCTGTGGGAGATCGCCACCTACGGCCTGTCGCCCTACCCCGGCGTCGACCTGGCCGACGTGTACCACATGCTCGAGAAGGTACCTCGACCGACCGCAGATGACGATCACGTGATACATATTCATACCAATACTATTCATTATCATAAACAAAACGGTCATCACAATGTTTACGGCGCGACAGCAAAAAACAGTCAACATTGTTGACAAATTTGTCTTACTTAAACAAACAAATTAAATAATTTCAATGGTTTATTAAAATAATATTTGAAAAATAAAAAAAAAAACAATCGAGCACGCGTCCCGTGCCCTGAACTTCATTAATTAACAAAGTGTGTTAGTTTCAAAACAACATAGTACTATACGTATTTGCATTTCATAGAATGGAAACTGCTTCGGTAGTTCAATAAACATGTTGCGTAACACGCTCCCATTGTGGCTCGAGGAGTCCCCCCCCCCCCTCCCTCCTCCAGGCGGCGCCAGTGGCCTTAGCAGTGCGTGGCGTCCGTGCACAGGTGCTTCTTACAGAGCGTGCACTGCGGCCGGCTCACGGCTATACGAGAGAAGATCTCGGACGCCGACAGCTCCTTGCTAAGCTTGCTGCACATGGAGTAGGACACCGTCTTCTTGGAGAAGTCCTTGGCAGGCACACAGGTGCGCGCGCGCACCGGCCCGATCTCCTGGCCCGTCTCCACTGCAACACGCGCTCAAGTTATATACAGACAGCGGGCACGGCTCGCACGGTACGGTTCACACTCACCTAACTTGGCGGACTCGGAGGTAATGACGATACACAGGAAGGCCATGCCGGGGATGTAGCAGTCGATATTGGGGACCTGCGCAGAGAGACGGCTTAGTAGCGAGCAGCAGACGCGGGCGCAGCCCCTCACGGAGAGATACTCACCGTGATGTTGGCGTAGTCGGGGTGGTCGGGGTCCCAGCAGCCGGGGTGGTCGAAAGACAGGCAGTTGTAGCACTGGATGCCCTTCGTGGTCGGCGACACGAACTTCTTGGGCTTCATCTTTTTGTGCTTGCCTGGAAATAATGACACTTTACATTGTGCTCTATCTGCAAGAAGTTAGTGATTTCCACTCTTGTTACCCAGACAAAAAACTTCCTACGTTAGCTGATATTTTTGAAAATGTTACGGTTCTAATTTAAAGAACGCATTCAATGAAACATTTTCAAAGTGAAACACTTGTTATATGGGTTTAGGAGTCATGTCTTACCCAGCACGGCGACGGAGAAGATCAGGAAATAAACGATGGTGTTCTTGAGTGCGATCATGTTTGGTTTGTGGTGCGGCTGCGACTGTGCCGAGGAAGTGGCACGCGCCGTGTTTATACCGGGCGGGCGGCGAGCGCGCCTCGTACAGGGTGCTCGCTCGGCGGGCTTACTGAACACCCGTGCCCACAATCTACTTTGTGTAAACGTCACTTCTTAATGTAAACGGATGATAGTATTTCCGATGGAATGTCGTCCAACGTTTCCACAATCAACATTATTGTTAAGTAGTTCGCTCTTACTTAGTGAAAATAAGCTAAAGTGCAGGGCACAACTACATTTTCCTCAATTCTTAATAAATAACCATTTACCAGCAAACAAAATAAGCATGTGTTGTTTATGCAAGTAGAATATTGCATCCCGCTGTATAGAGCGGCGGTGACATGAGAGACGCCGTTGTTTGTGTATGTTGGTAAGCTAATTGTTTATATGTAGTACACTAACACCTCAGCTATGCGCACACACGTGCGCTCTTTATGCAACACAACCGTCATTACCGTGCAGTAGTAGTGCGCACCACTTGAATGGCGGCGGCGGCAGTAGGTGAGTCCTCCGTGATCACTCTCCTAGTTCAGTTACTTGGTATGGGCTCCCTCACTTTGTTGGCAAGACTGGTTGTCAGACAGGGGGCAACACGTGTTATCTGTGAGAAACATGTGTTCTCTGTCAAATACTAGTACTTAGCTGTGTTAGGTTCCACTGGCAACCTAATCTACACTAATATTATAAAGAAGAAAGATTTGTATTTTTGTATGTAACGATTAAACTCAAAAACTACTGCACCGATTTTCATAATTTTCATTAAAAAGCTACATTATCGCTGAGTAACAGACTAAATTTTATTTTGGAAAAAAATAGCGTTCCGTAAGATACACACATCAAAAGTGTCTAGGGATCAACATATATTTTTGCAATAACTTTTCTCCTGATTGATATTAATTAAAATTTTCTTTAAGGATTCATCAAATAAAGTGTTTTCGTTTGTCACAGTAACGATAAACCAAGTCACCTTTGCATTAATAAAGAAATTTGCCATTTTCCTAATAAAGGGATATTTGACATTTGAACCACTAACACAAAAGTTCGAAAAAAAGACTGAAATAACAGTTTTCTCTAAAATTTTATTGGGTAACTTAAACAATTAATAATCCGTGTTTCTACCGCGAACACTAACAACACAAGAACATCGGTTTGACATACTCAAAATGAGTTCATCCAAATCACGCTGTGGAATGGCCGCCCATGTTCGTTGCAACAACAAAAAAAGGTCTTCTTGCGACTGGATACCCTCCATATTCGGCAGAGCTCTTCTCTGTAGCATATCCCATGCATGCTCAATCGGGTTCAAGTCTGGCGACTGAGCAGGCCAGGGCAGGACATTGATGTTAGCTGCGGCGAGAGTCTGTCTTACAACTCTTGCGGTGTGCGGTCGTGCATTATCATGCATTAACTGAAATAAGGGACCGATTTGCACTTGTAGAGGAACGATGACGTCTGATACAATCGTTTCAGCATAAATTTGAGCGTTGAGGTTGCCTCTGATCCAAATCAACTCAGTTCTTCCGCCGATCCAAATACCCGCCCATACCATGATGGTTCCACCACTATAAGGATGGACTTCCTGGCAGGATTTTAATCGCTGTTGGCGTCCAGGGGTTCTCCAGTGTCGTATACGTCTTGTATCCGGTCTCATACCAAAACGAGACTCATCAGAAAAGCACACGAAACGCCATTGTTCTTCTGCCCAATTTCTGTGTTCAAGAGCCCATTGATATCGAATCCTACGATTGTGCATTGCTATAGGTGGTACCCGTAGCGGTCTTCGGGAATGAAGGTTCACTTCATGCAAGCGGTTTCTGACTGTTTGGTCGCTAATTAAGTTCCCTGAAGAGTGATGAAGCCTCACGGCTAACATCATGGCGGTTATTGTTGGAGCTCTTCGAGTTAAGATTTGAATGTATCGGTCTTGTCTCCGTGTGGTGCAGCGATACCGTCCTCCATGGCGCTCAGCCACGGTACCAGTGCTTCGGTAACGTGTCCAAAGTCGACTGATAACACTCTGACTTGTATTCAGAGCTAAAGCCACAGTACGTTGCCGGGAACCAGCTTCTATCATTCCCACGGCTCTGAGCATTTCTTCCCTGCTTAAATGACGTCGCCGCTCCATAATAACGTTGGTTTTAATCAGTAGTAGGGAAACAGTAGCACTAATAATGTCTTCAATGCGTTGTATGTTTTTATAGGGAAAATATTGACAGCTGATTTTCATCTTTTACTCGAATTTGATTCACAGTTCCTGATTCAAATTATGAAATGCACCAAAAAGGATCCATATAAATTTATAAAATCATAAATTTATTACAAAGCCACATCTCAATCTCAAGAAATCCGCATAAAAATGCTTGATCCCTAGACACTTTTGATGTGTGTATTTGGGTTTTTTGAACACAAGGTGTAAAAAATCAACCAGAAAAGTTACTTATTTTGCGTACGCTGCCTAAACTATAAAAGATAGAACCATAAAATGTTCTAATTAATTGTAGATCTTATAAGTATCTACAAAAAAGTCAGCAACTCATTATACCTATAGCTATGTCGAGTGAGGCACCACAACCAATTTTTTATTTAAAAATCTTGAATTTAAATCTTGAAGTACAGTCTAAGTAGATTATATTTGGTATGTGAATGATTAAAATTGGACTTTCGGTTTTGAAGTTATGGCGAAATTAAAATATTACGATTTCTGCTGCACGGCCCATTGCGAAGTGAGCGTTACCAAGGGACGCAGTGCACTACCCGCAGGAATTTTTAAATTCTCTGAACACCGCTGGGCTACCACCTCATGAACTGTCGTTTAAAGTTGGCACGCCGATAATACTTCTCAGAAATTTAAGCCGTCCCAACATGTGTAATGGCACGATATGTCTTATAAAGGAGCTAAAAGATAATTTAATAGTAGCGAAGATTATCACCGGCCCTGCAGCTGCTGAATTAGCTCAAATACCACGAATACCAATGATTTCTACTGATTTGCCTATACCCTTCAAAATGCTAAAATTTCTAGTAAAAATTTCTTTCGCACTAACGATAAACAAATCCCTGGATCTAACATTCAAATTAGTAGGATTTGATTTACGAAAAGAATGTTCTACGGTTGGGCAACTTTACGTTGCCCTATCACTTGTCGGGGCTCCCGATCATCAGTATATTTTGTTACCTGAAAATAATTTTACGTCAAATGATGTTTATAGAGAAGCTCTACAATAATCGCTTTAGTTATCTATCCTAAAACAACGGGTACTGACAGGACAGAACGGGGACTGGCAGTAGTGAAAACTTAGTATTAATTTCACTTAAATATTTTCATCGTTAACAACTTTAACATCCTCATAAAGACAATCTATGCAGCCTGCGGATAAGGACTGCGTCGTCGATGATAGTGTCGGTGTCTGTGAATTGACTTGGGAATCATTTTTCTGACCGTGTCTTCCCTGGGTAGGCGTTTTGCAGGGGTAACCGACATCCACGCCGGCTAAGCTGCGGGCGACCGCTATGTAGTATAAAAAAAACAGTCTCTTTCTCTGTCCCTATATCCCTATGTATGCTTAAATCTTTAAAACTACGCAACGGATTTTGATGCGATTTTTTAAAAAAAGATAGAGTGATTCAAGATAAAGAAAACCCTGTCCGATCCGTGAAGGTGTTGTTAGGTATCCATAACTGATTCTAATAATGCCCACAAAGGCAAAACTAAAAAAAAATCCCCATAAAAAAATAAATATTATTTCGTAAAAAGAGGTAACTTAACACATGTGCGGTAAGCAACCCCATTCCGCGGGCGGCGGGGGGCAGGGCACGCGGCACCTGTGGCGTGGTCGCGTCGCTATTCGCTTATAATAATACCAGTGTTGTCACTTTTTTTTAAATTACCAAAGTTCGGGGAAATTGAATTGAATTCCCCGGAAAAAAGGATTATTTCAAAATTCATTAGTATTGTTACTATGATGATTATGTAAAATTTTATATTATATTTGGTCAAGTGTTTACCTAACCTTTATTATCCTTACGGGCCGGACGGGGTTTTCTTTACATATTGTATATACAGTATGTTAAATAACAGAGGGCGTTCCCTTAAACTCGTTAATATATATCATTAATAGATGAAAATTAAAATATCAGCATAGAAAAATAAGCATAAAAAAATCCGAATAAAAAAAAAATTCTAATTGGAAATAAATTTGAAACCTCCTGTTTTAAATCAAAATAGTAGTCATCATGTATAAATAAATTGCGACGTTGCCGTCTATGAAAGACGGCAACGTCGCGTGTACAGTGTTTCTTTTACATGTCAATTTAAAATTTTTATTGAATATTTTCTAATTGGAAAAAATTTTAAAACATTTTGTTTTCGAATGGAAATATTTTTTTTAGCATGTATGTATGTTATACTATTTCGGGTTAACGGGAACGCCCTCTGTTAGTTAACATACTGTATAATACATGCATCCGTGCGAAGCCGGGGCGGGTCGCTAGTTTATTATAATTATGTTCGAGAACAAGCAGATATTATGTTATACTGAAGTGTAAATACTAAGTACCTACCATGGAGAAGGAAAAAATATTACATTTTTGCCATAATTATTATTAAGATATTGCGTTTGGATTTATTTGTAAATTAAATAATATAAGTAAATTTGTAAATTTATGGATATAAAAGTACATATATCAAATATAAATGCAGCACGGTTTCAAAAATTTTGTGTAACTTACAAATCTAACACTGAAGATGAACCTTTCAAATTTTTTTTTTAAATTGTGATCCCTCTACTTTACCGCCGTGCAAAGCGGAATTACAACATATTTTAAGAACGCATGATATAACAAGTATTTGGGGAAATGCATATATGCGATTCCCCAGTTCTTTGACACCGAATAGAAAAGAATGGACACTTCATGAGGATAATCTACATTTCCAATCCATACTAATACATATTATAAATGCTAAAGTAACTCTGTCTTTCTGTCTGTTACGTTTTCCCGCTTAAAACCTCTCAACCGATTTTGATGAAATTTGGCACAGACAATCTTTAGACCCTGAGAAAGAACATAGGCTACCTTTTCTCCCAGAAAAAATTGATATTCCCGAGGGAAATCTAAAAAGCGCGATATAACCGAACTCCACGCGGGCGAAGCCGCTAGCTAGTACTCTATTGAAATTTCAAGTTGCCTCACATACATTTTTTATATTTTTTTTTTTGCAAAATATTTTTGGACCCGTCTGGCAATGTTAAAACCCCGGCTGAATTCGTCTGGCTTATTTTTTTTTACATTCATACTTATATTTTTGGATAAAAAAGAATAATAATTTTAAAAATTCGGGGTTTGATTTAGCCCCGCTATTCACCAGCCAAGTCTGCAGTTTCGTGTTGGGATATAATAGGAGAGGCACAGGACAAGTTTTCAGCTTGCCTCAAATACCTACCCAAAAATTCTTGCCAGCTCTCCTACTATCTCAAAACAGTGAAGGAAAACATGTGACGTGTACCAACCCGCACTGGGCCCGCGTGGTGGATTACGGCCCACTCCCTCTCCCCGAGAGGAGACCTGTGTCCCAACAGTTGACTACTTATATATTATTTATTTGTAAATAAATATGTTTATTTTATTGAGATCAGTGTTTTAAGTACCTAGTCCTACTAAGCAAGCAAGCAAGCAAGCAAGTTATTATAGTAAACTACGCAAATAGTTTATAATCAAGATTAACACAAAGGTTCGTTAAAGTTTATAATCAGGATTAATACAAATTTTCGTTAAAGCTGGTACATAATAATTAGTTTTTAAGGTCTATTAAACAGAAGTAGATGATGCGATATTAAGCAATCGAACTGTACACTAATCACGAGCTGTTGTACTGTGTGGCCACGTGTATTACTGTCGCGACGAACAAAGATAGACGAGTTAGGAACAACCTGTATGTTGAGATATAGTGACTTGAAGAAGCTGTAGAAACCGACCTCACTTGTTGCCGTGGGCGACGCGCTACTCGGTGTGCTGTGTCCGTATGTTGTGATATTGTTGACTTGAATAGTTTCTTTATGTTAGATGTCTTTAGGAATGTAGTTGGTATATGTTTGCTCTCTATTATTGGAATATACTTATGTTTTCATCAAACATTTAGACAATTGGAGAGAGCCTATTGTTGAATGAGATGACACATGGGCACGACTGTAGTAGTGTGCGGCTGCGTGACGCAGAAGCTGTCTGGTTGCAGGGCTACCGTATGGAGTGCCCGCCGGGCTGCCCCGCCGCCGTCTACGAGCTGATGCGCGGCTGCTGGCAATGGAACGCGGCCGACCGGCCCTCCTTCCGCGACATCCACCACGCGCTCGAGCACATGTTCCAGGACAACTCCATCACCGAGGGTAACTATCAGCGCGCCTGTAATCCGGTTATAACTGACGGACGCGTAACGTCACCAATCACCACCACCATTCGGGGTGCGAGTGCGGCGACTGCTTAAATATCTAATATCACCCCGAGCGATTTGCAACGTCATATTATGGACAAAAATAAAAAATAAATAATAATAATAATAAATATTTCGATTATCGCAAGTTTTCAATGTTATTGACATATATAGTTTTTGTTCATGTAAAACCCGAAATACGTGTCTAGTATTTCTTTTATTTATTAAAATCAATGTACAAAATTTTAAAAAGATTTAATGAAAAAGCACAAAGTTATGAGCTTGTTGTCCTACTTTGCTGTCCCAACAAAAATATGATCCACGCTCCGGGCGGCCGGGCGAGCGGTGCATTGATCTCTGCGATGATCTACCGTAAGCTGCGTATCGCGCTCGGTAACCACTCTGTAAAAATGTATTTGGGAAAAAAATATAACATGGTGTAAAAATGATTAGAATCGATTCAGTCGCATATTCTGAACAAACTGTATTCAGGTTTTGCATACACAAAAAATAACGTTGTATATGTAGATGGATTTATATGTTATAGTTTTTTTTTTTAATATTTATTGAACAGAGGTTGAGAAACAGCTGCAGGAAGGCGGCGCGTCGTGCCCGGGCGGCACTCCGCAAATGTCTCTAAAGAAGACGTGCGCGGCGGGTGTCGGGGGTGCGGGGGAAGCGCGCGCGGTACAGATGCGCCGCCCCACCAACCGCCGAGGGAAGCAGGCACCCACGCCGCCCAAGCGCACCAGGTTACCCGCATACACTATTCAACGCACCACCCCCCGACTCCATTGGTGATCAACCCGCAGACAAACTTCATCTCACCCTAGAATTGACTCCGTGGTAGTTTACATTGACGCCCATTCATTTATTAAAGCTGTTTGTTAGTACCGTAATAACGTGGAGACACAACAGTTTCCTTAAAGAATCACAAAATAATCACTTATGGGGGATGAAAGAGTATATAGAAGTTACGACGAGGACTCCCACCGGACTCAAACGGTTTGTTTTATAATATTTATTTTAGTTTAACGTTAGGCCACGCAGGATGTGACGTCACTTGCAACTCGATCATAAAATCGATTCCATCACGATGTGATCTGCCCCTAATCAAATCCCTAATCAGTTGAGATCGTTCGGACCATTGGTCCGTTCGGTGCAAACGATCCCAACTAGTCGCAATCATTTAACAAAAATGTTTTCGCCGATTAGGGGGCAGATCGTGGATAGTGGATTGCTGAATGACGGTGTAGTATAGTGGACTGATTGCTGGTTCCACCCCTAACTTGGCTGACGATCGGCCAAACATTTCACGTAGAACGTTCACATCACCTTCACAACGTAACGCGTAAATTTATTGTTATTTTCGAGTATTCAGTTAGCATTTGCGGATTAAATATGAGTTTTTAGCGTTAAGCACACACGCGTGGTGATAAAAAGTTTTGCGGAAGTTGAATCACCATATACAGAGTGGTGCTGACAATACGACAATAAATTAAACATCGTGTATCTCAACACATTCTCAGTCTACACATAAAAAATCATATAAATATGTCCATTAGTTTAGTCACAGGATGTTATTTTTCATTTTTCACATTTTCCCCATGATGTATATGTTGATAAGGAAGCGCTTACAAGTTAATGACCACCGCATCCTGCGGTACCGGTAATGGCGCGAAAAAAGCAAGTCGATACAGGATCGCGCTGTCGCCGACTGGCGGTCAGTGAACCAATATTTTTAAAGAATGTACTATTCCGTTTGCAATTTTATGCTATTTAGTTTGTTTGCAAATTTTTTTTTTTATTATTTGTGATGCTAGGTTTTTTTCTATGGTTTAGGATTATTCCTATGAACCGGCACTGTTCGTGTTTTCATTTATTGTCGTATTGTCAGCACCACTCTGTATAATCACTTGAAACTTGACAGTTCTGATTGTCACATACAGCCTTAGCCAAAAGTATTAGGCACCCAAAGGAGATGTTTCATTTTGGGCCACCACTATGTACGCTATATAGATAAAAAGGAAAAAAATAAAAGATTTTCATAAAAAATACTACTGAATTAATTTGAATAAAAATACAAGTGTATGTAATTAATTATTTGAAACGTTTTTTAGTGAGATAACCCTTTATTAAGGTAGCCATGACAGTGGTTATGACGTTTGATTGGCGACTTTGACAGTTCTATTTTCCTGATGTGTTCGTGTCGAGTGTTGATTTAAGTTGAT
The DNA here is from genome assembly GCA_017933935.1 of Sesamia nonagrioides. Taxonomy (NCBI): domain Eukaryota; kingdom Metazoa; phylum Arthropoda; class Insecta; order Lepidoptera; family Noctuidae; genus Sesamia; species Sesamia nonagrioides. Next base: position 65,521 of record JADWQK010001146.1, read on the forward strand.
TGTGTTTATTTAATAGGCCCTATGTTCGGAATTCATGTTTTGTTTTTTTCGTAGTCATATTGTAGATAATATAGATACGGTAGCCTTATATACAAGACACATCAATCAAATGTCACTGTCAAAATCTTATTTCGCTTACTACTGACCACCATATGTATTAGTAGTTGTGTTGCACTCCTTGGCTGAGTTAAATTAAATCTGTATAAAAACTAAGCCAAAATATAGGACATTAACATTAAAAACAGTTAACTATAGCGTAACTATTCCTAGAATTAAATGTACAATGTGCTGGCCCAGGCTCCATACATTTCTGAAACATCTCCTTTTTACTTAAAATAATGGAAATAGATAACTTATACTTTCTAAATGGATTTATTACTATTGAATTAGACAAAAATCATTACAAAAAACTTCAAATCTAGTCGGTCCACCTTTAGATTGGATCACTGCACTAATTCTATCGGGCATGCTACGTACAAGCTTAATTCAATCCTCTCTAGTAATGGCTTGCCATTCCTGCACTAACGCATTTTAAATGCCGTTTTTGATGTTATGCTGTGATCTTTGATTTTCCGCTTTAAAATGCCCCAATGCTGCTCAATCGGGTTCAGGTCTGGGGACTGCGCAGGCCAGTCCAACAAGCCAATTTGTTTTCTGTAAACCAGCGCATTGTAGTCTCTGACTTATGACAAGGTGCATTATCATGCTGCAATATGACTTCGTCTAAGTTGGTGTCACCGAAAATAGTCCTTAGCGGAGGCATAAGTGCAGTTTAAAGTACTTCTATGTACTTTTCGCTATTCCTACGATCTTCGCAAACAAACATTTCGCCAACCCCGTCAGCCGCCATGCAGCCCCAGATCATTGGTCTGCCTCCTCCGTGTTTTACTGTTGAAACGACGCAATCTAGATGGTATTCCTCGCCTATAAGTTGCCTCACAAAGGTCACACCTGGTGTTCCAAACACATATACGTGAATGATAAAAAATGATTGTTTTAAATGGCCTTAACTTTTATGATTGAAAAGGAAATAAATAATTGATTATTTTTATTAATATTAAAAGCAGTAAAATTAGCTTAGCTCAAAGTTAGAATCGTCAGACCTGGTGTGGTCTGACGATTCTAACTTTGGACCAATCTTCCTCTGTAAAATGTTGGTGCCGTAGAACCCCCTCCCACCGTTTCCTTTTGTTGTCTTCTGAAAGCCAAGGCTTCTTCTTGGCTTTACATACATTTTGGTCTGATTCCCTAAGTCTTCTTCTAGCTGTCCGAGCACTAAGTGACTTTCTGTACACTTCAGACAAGGCAGGAGAAGTTGATGAAGGAAGAAGTTTTCTTCCGATTTTTTATGGATTCGCGTATTAATTTTTTATCTTTACGCTTCGTAGTCACACGTTTTCTGCCTGTTCTGGGTTTATTAGCGCGAGTGTCAGTCTGAGCAAATCGTTTGATGGTAAATTGCACCGCGCAACGCGAACATTTCACCAACTTGGCAATCTCTATTTGCGACTTCCCTTGTTCGTGAAGAAGTTGTATTTTTACTCGATTTTCTAAAGATATTTCATTCTTTTTCGGCATTTTTAATTAATTTAAACGTTAATTCGATCGCTTCCATCAGAACTAACAGCTTATTCACTTGTTGGAGTTCCGAACTCAAGTAACTAAACATTGACTGATTAGACCGCGATATAAGAAATCATTTTATGATCATAATATAAAGCCGCTTGGCGAAAATGCGGCAGGTCACGGGAACAATCTGCGACTCCCGCATTCCCCTTAAACTTAAGGGGAAAATATATAAAACCATGATCCGACCTGCTGTCTTGTATGGATCAGAATGTTGGGTTACGAAAGGGATGAATGAAAGGCTATTGCATGCAGCCGAGATGAGAATGCTAAGAGGGATGTGTGGTGTTACACTAATGGATAGAATAAGAAATGAGTACATAAGAGGAAGTCTGAAAGTGGCACCGGTAGCTGAAAAGTTGTGTGGAAAGCGGTTGTCATGGTACGGGCATGTGTTACGGAGAAATGAGGAGAATGTCGTGAGGAGAGTTTTAATTATGAATGTTGATGGCTATAAGAGTAGGGGAAGACCAAAGAAACGATGGATGGAATGTGTGAAGGATGATATGGCTAAGAAGGGGGTGACTGCCGAGATGGCTTCTGATAGGGATGTATGGAAGAAAAAGACATGTTGCGCCGACCCCAAATAAATTGGGATAAGGGCAGGAGAATGATGATGATGAATATAAAGCCGCTTGCTGTTCTACGAAATTATTTACTACACTTGCACGTCATCTACGTATATATAAGCATTTGTTCATTGATAAATTAGTAAACATGCATTGAGCATTTTTTTGGGGTGCCTAATACTTTTGGCCAAGGCTGTATATTGTCTGTTTCCTCGCGATATAGGAATGGTGAAAGGCATTCATCATAAATGTTACCGCGTATTTCTTTTTTAATTTAATGTACTAACAGATAATAAAAGATTGCGTAAACATGATCTCCATTGCACATACGTATGGGCATCTCATATCGACGAGAACCCTATGTAGTAAAGAACAGATAGTGTTTATAACAAAATGTAACGGAATTTCTGAAAGCACTTTCCTATGAGGACACTGAGAGGTTGCTCCATTCACTTAAATAATATTTTTGTCTTCAAATAGCTATCATTCACCGTTTACATACATACCAGCCACCACTCACCTTCACATTCACCATCGTTCACCTACTCACTCACCATCTACTCTTTGACTGCTTCTATTTTTGTATTTAGTTTATATTTCTGTTTTTATTTTATTTTATTTTTTATTTTTATTCTTTTATTTTTTTTTCTCGTTTGTTCATCCTCATTGCTGTAACTTCTCATTTTTATTTTATTTTACTTTTTTGGTTTAAATGGAAAACACGATACTTACCTGATTGTTTGTATAATGCCACTAAGTGGAGCCTGGTGACCTGTACTACAGGTTTTTCGTAAAACCTACTTCAGGCACCAGCTCTCACAATGTGAATTTATAATATTTTTCAAAATTGTTAAATACTGCAAAACCATTGTGAGAGAAAATAAACGAATTTATTATTATTATTATTAATATACTTTGTATTTATATTTCTTCTGTTTTTTTATATTGGTTACAACGTAATTTGAACTTTGTTATTGAGTTTGTTGTTCAAAACTAGACATGTAGTTATTCAGATAATATGGCGGATGGTGTAAGTAAATGTAATGTTGCAGCTTGCTGTCGTCGTGCAGCTCGTTTCGCGAGTCACAGTACGCAGCCGAGGAGCACGGCGCCGACGACCAGCTGGCGTCGCTCAACGGTCAGTAGCACCTCCACATCATACCAACCATCCAAGAACAGAGTCCAGGGCAGGCCTGCCGCCGCCGCTCTAGCACGCTACCCACATGGGGCTCTACTTGTATTAACGAACACACACATAATAATATCATATTATATGCATCACTTTAAACTAGCATTTTCTGTTTGTTGTCCGCTCGCTCAGGTGTCTAGCGATAGGGCCTTCCCGTTGTAAGTATTCGCTGCGTTTCGGATTGCCAGTGTATCCACCATCTTTCCTATGTATATGTATTTGTGTTGTTAAACTCTTCAATTACTAGTGAATGTGTACTTACGTATATATTATTCTTCGCTTCTAACTAGATACAAGTAAAGCCAGTGGGCAGCGTTGTTGCGAGCGCACGTGCTAGCACTTCGCTCGCGCCAGTTTAGTCGCAAAATAACCATTTCGCCAACGCAAAATATACATTTCTCAGAATGTCTCTCTCTCCCTGTCTTGTGTCCCTTTTTCGCAACAAAATTCTATGGGACTCGCAGTCGATCGATTTCGTACGGATTTGAAGGATTCATTCACACACATGGGAATTAATATTTTGCGAAAGAGATATTTTGGGTAATGGACATTTTACAAAGTGGTCCTTTTGCGACTTGGCTCTGTAACCTTCCATTACTATTAACGGAGCTACAACGGCTACTGTTGACCTCGTCCTGCACTTGGATTGTTTGCTTCCTTACTTAGTTATGCATGATAATACTCATGTGAGTCATACATGAAGGCCCCCCCAGAGGTTACCCAGAACTAAAGCTGGTTTTGTGTTTAGAGCTATCTGTCATCAGTCCACGCGACAAGTTTTTATTATTATCATATAAACTTTGTAAAATGTGAAATGATAAGTTAGCAGCAAAAGTTTGTATTAATTCTTTTTAACGTATTTAAATAAAAGCTTGTTTTTTAAATGTTTTCTTTTTACTTTTAATTCATTGTAGTAATATAAGATAGTATGTTTTTAGGCTGCTAAAACGTCTTGTGATAACCGCTGTACTGATTAGTGTGTTAATATTATCTCCGCTCTGTATGTACGAGGGTGGTCTGTAAACTATCCGACTTAACATATTATACAAGAATTTTTATTTTAGAAATTATTTTGATTTTTCTATATATTCTCCTTGTGACTTAATCCGTCCAAATAGTACTCGGTGCTCTTCTCTGCAAAATAAATAATTATTCACGAAGGTGATAACCTCATTTGTCAAAAATCTTTGACATCCGAGCGCTTTTTTTTTAGTTTGGAGAGAAGAAAGATGTCGTTTGAGGATAGATCTGGTGAATAAAGTGGATGATCAAGCAGTTCACACCATTTCATGGATTTTCGTCATGGCAACTGTTGAGGTGTGAGACGGAGTTGTCTTAGTGAAACATCATTTTTTTTTTCTATAAATTTGGCCGTTTATCCGCAATTTTTGCCTGCAGCTGGTCAAGTATTTTAAAGTTTCGAAGATAGTCCGGCTCCCATTTTTAATTCCTCTGTTTTGACTGTATTTTTGTCTCAGGCGTATAGTGGTGTATCCAAGTTTCATCTGCAGTTATTAATCGGCGCTAAAACTCGAATTTGTTGCGCCTAAACTGAGCTAACAGCATTGGAAATGTTCATTCGAACTCGTTTTTGGTGAAAGTTGGCAAACGCAGCACCCAAAGCGCGGATTGCTTTCTCATGCCTAGATTTTATTTATTTTGGACACTTTTTTGGACATTTTCATTGGCTCTGCTATCTCTCTCGCGGTCGTCTAACACCATTTGGTGAACTTTAGCGATGAATTTCGTCAGTAGTTACAACCTTTATAATCATCTTCTAGGCTCTTACGGTCACGTATTCAGCTGCCCAAAATATTATTGTTGTAAATGACGGTGAAGAGTGCTCGTACACAGAGTCTAACTCGATTGACTTTGACTGGCGTAGGCGCATTCCCTTTCAAAAACAAATGTTTTATGACAGCTTGATACTCGATTTTTCCATTTTCACAAAAATACTCACTTCGACTCACTCAACTGTCAAATAAAAATTGCGCGTCCAAAATGCATTGAGTTTTATTGTGTTACTGTCAAAAGATGCACAACTACGTTCCCTGACTTTTATTGGCGAGTGCTGCCCTCTTCACGTTGAGGTCGGAAACTTTCATATCGCCTTCGTATAGACACTATAGACGATTTGATTTTTTTTTATAGAAAAAAAAAGAGGTAAAATAGGTCTTTCGATATTGTCCTTTGGAGGTGTGAGGAACAGTGTAAAGTTCACTCATCCTCCATAGAAAAGGGAGGATCCTCCGATCTGATAGTATATATAATATGCTAGTTACACGGATAACTTTGCTTGCGAGCTGTAGATTCCGTGTGTCGTCAGTATGACGCTTTGTTTTTGTATGTGGCGTGCGATAGAGACCGCTACAGTCTCATTTCAATTTCTTAATAATCAGATGTTTAGTTTCGGCGATAGACATCGAAACTTTTCAATAAATGCCAGTTAGTCAACTGCGATTACTGCTGGGCTACGGATAGGTACTTATGCATTGTTTACGATTGCTGTTACGGATGTGTATGCATTGTTTACGATTGCTGCTACGGATATGTATGCATTGTTTACGATTGCTGCTATGAATATGTATGCATTGTTTACAATTGCTGCTGCGAATATGGTTGCGTTGTTTACGATTGCTGCTACGGATATGTATACATTATTTATTAAATCACAGAACATAAGAAATCAATTCCAATATACCACGGTAACCCAATGGCCTACCGGGGTGTCTATGATCTATACGAGAGTCTATGAAAGTTGTTATTGAGGTACCACTAATTACTCGTGGCTTGATTAACTGACGTTTTACTGAAGCTGACCCTTATCTAGGTCGCTGATATAAGCTGCATTATTTGTTGTTATAGAGTGTGCATCAATGAACCTGTCCTGGCATAGCTGTAATTGGACGTTTCCCCATTCATGACTCCTACGTATATTCTTCTGTCCCACCGCTGGCGATGAACTCTTTGGCAGCTGTTGTAGTGAGACAATCGAGTAGGTACTTGCCATCATGAGTAGTCGGCGATCAACTGTACAATTTGTTTTTCTGACTACTATTTCCCTTTTCGTTAAGAACGAAATCGTTGATAACGAATCACTTCCCCGTTGTCTGAGTGCCAGATGCCTAACTTTGATACAGATAGTTCAACTCCGATGTGCGCGCGGCCCTATGTGTGCGTTGGCTTGTAAATATACAGCTTTCATTCGTGTGGCAGTGTGGCAGGGAAGCGGCAGTCGGCGTCCAAGCAAACGTGTTCCTATCGCCTTTTCTTACGGGTACAGTCGATTACGATAATATCTAGTTCTTTACCGAGAAAAATTTTAAGGAGTTTGGTAAATATTTTTAAAAATTTAGATGTATCTAATTAATATTTGTTATGATTCTATATACAAAAAAAATATATCTTTGTTAACATTTACGTTTATTATTGTTTTAGACTCTAGCAAGTTGAATTTTAATATAGAAATTAAGTGAACATTTAAATAGCTTACGGAAAAGAACAGCAATGGCAGTAGGGTTAACAGAAAGTATAATTAGGTACTAATATATTGGCTGAAGGAACCGACAGCCTCCGTGGCGTAGCGGTAGCGGACGCGGCCGCTGCGCAGGGTGGCGCGGGTTCGATCCCCGCACAGTGCAAGTATTTGTATGCATGAATATGAATATTTGCACTGGTCTGGTCGTGCCTCGGAAAGCACGTTAAGCCGTTGGTCCCGGTTGCCATACGAACATCTAGTGGCAGTCGTTATGGGTTGTTGGAGCCCTCAAAAGTCCAACAATTGGTCTAACTGCAATGCTTCGATGTCGCCTTCGGGTTGTGGAGGTCAGACGGCAGTCGCTTCACTGAAAATGTCGAAGTTTAGCCATATCAGCAGTTGGACTGGTAAAGCGGACCCCAGACTCCAAAGCTGAAAAGGCTTCGGATACGACTGGGATTAACGCTGGGATGATGAGGATATTGGCTGAAGGAAAAAAATCTGACTCAAAATTTCCAAAATATCCGCATAAAGACCGTAAAAACGTTTAAAGAAGTTTGAATTAGACAAGTTTTTGACATGGATTCAGAATTCCTCAAATCCTTAATTTTTGCAATAAATTAATATTAAATAACGAAATAACTCTTTTTTTAAAACCCATATGTATTTGTAATTTTACCCGACTGTACCTCTTGTTACGCAAACAAAGTCACTGTGTATATACAAGGTTTACCCACACATAGGGCCGCGCGCACAACTGAGTTGAACTATCTGTATCAGTCAGCGTTCGACTCGAGTATCTCCTAATCGAAATAATTTCTTTCGACTGCTCGTACATTCTAGATGCTGGACTCGATGCAAGTGTTTGTATTAATCCAACATTGATTCTATCGCCGATTCTAGAGTTAAGTTGAAATACCAATGAGTCCTAATGCTCACTAATTACTTGACTATAGAGTAGATGTCAGTGGGGTGCTAGTCCGGGCCGCGTGCCTCTTACTGGGCGAACGCTTATCGGAGCCTTGGAATAATTGTTTTTTCATACAGATTTTTTTTTTAAAGCTTTCCATGCATTGTAGTCTTATCACAAGTAGGTAATGTAGCTGATATTTTATAAAGTGAGATATGACGAGCTATCGCCGAGCGCGGGGCAGACTAAAGGTGCATTCACACCTACGCACCTACGCACGAGCTGTGCAAACAACGAATCTCGAACGGTTATGGCTGCACTGTGCGCGAAGCATTGATGTGAGTGAATCGTTCGTGTTTCACGAGCTGATTTGGTATGGAGCGTGCACGTGTGCACGTTGTGGACGTTACCAGTGGCAAGCGGAGCACGCACCCCCGCACAGTGAGCACGTGCTCGTTCCTCGGCGCTGCTAGTACTACTGTTGTATGAAAAATCAATTACTTCGTGGCTGTCACGCTATTGACATTGGATTCCTGATTCGTGTTTTATCTTACTGTTTTTCGTAGGTAATAAAAGTAACAAAAATATATACAGTACAGTACATAGTATAACATAAAATAATACAGACAGTATATGATCATGATTGTGCGTATTTTAGGAGTGCAATGAAACAGCGGTCGCTCAGAGACATTAATGCATGCCTAGTTTAGCGGGCGATCTGGTGGACGTTGGTCAACCGAGATTTGGTTAACCTTATGCTGGCATTTCACTTAATCTAGAATTGTACTATGCGGTGTCGGTTCGGGCAATGGGCAAATAGAGCAATTACATAAATACTTATGACACAATTGAAACGCCAGCATGGGTCAGGGACCGCTAGTGTGGTGCGTGCGAGTGCGTGTCACGTGGCGCCACCGGTACTGACGAGTGTGTTGTGTGCAGGCGGTGGGGGCGGGGGGCGAGCGCGGGAGGCTTCCTCCGAGGGCTCCCTGGCGGAGGGAACGCCCGACACCGACGAGTCGGGTGGGGAGCCGCGCCACCGCAACAAGCGCCGCCATCACGCACACCCACACCAGCACGACGTCGCACCCAAGGTGAGTGTCACGTCAGCCGCGCCAGGACGTCTGCGTGTTAGTGCCTAACGTGCATCATGTACTGTTGCAGCAAGGAGTACAGGTGGCAGCCCTGGAGGTGCAGAACGTGAAGCGCGCCATCAATCGCTACGGCACGCTGCCGAAGGGCGCTCGCATCGGCGCCTACCTGGAGTCGATGCGTCAGTCGGTGGGCGGCGCGCGCGAGCCGCGGGACGAGGCGCGCTCGCTGTCGCCGCGCACGGCGCGCGCCATGCCGCACATGATCCGCTCCAACTCGTCCGGCGGCGTGACCGCCCCCGCGCCCGCCTCGCCGCGCGCGCCCCGCGCCGCTCTCCCGCTACGGTCGTTCGCCGACAGCCCCGCCAAGCCGCGGCCGCGCCTGGCGGAGCTGGAGTTCCCGCCACCACCGCCCGAGTTACCGCCGCCGCCAGAGGACGTGCAGCCGCCGCCGCCGCCGCCTGACTGCAGCCGAGATGCTGGCACTGACACGTCCGAGCGCCTCGCTGACCTGCCGCCGCCACCGCCGCCCGAGCGGGAGGACGACAAGCCTACCAAAAAGAATATGAAGGAAATGCTGGAATTGAAGCTGGTGGCGGAGATTAAGGAACGTGCCGACAAGAAGAAGCACCGCCTCAACGAGTCACCACCCGACGAGTTGGTCGTGGGTGATGTGAGCGCGCCCTTTGGTGACCGAGACCCCGTGACGCGCCTCGTGAGCGAGCTGTCCGAGAGTCTCAATATGCGCCGGCCTGAACAGGCGCGGCACGACGACGCCAAAGAGACTGTGTCGCCTATCGACCTTAAGGCCAGCCTGCGTAAGACACCTTACGGCAACAACGTTGACCAGAAGAGCATGGAGATCAAAAACACAGACTTTAAGTCGCAACTCAAAAAGGTAGAAACTAACAAAAAGATTCTGTCTGCGTCCAAGGACTCGGAGGAATCGGGCCGCGCTATCATAGACTTCAAGTCTCGACTGCGGAAAGTGGAGAGTACTGCGCCCTCCACCAACGGTACCGGTAAAAAGGTGGAGCGCTCCCCCGACGAGCCGCGCGACGACGCGCTCGACGTCAGCGCCGCGGACGACGACGACAAGCGTCGCAGCACCGGCAGCATCAGCAGCCTCAAGAAGCTGTGGGAGAGCAAGGAGTCGGACGAGCGACTGAGTCCCGCGGCGCGCGCACGTCCCGACGACGAGTCGCCGGAGGGCGCGCGAGCGCGGCGCCGCGACGACAAGCCGGCCGTGCCCAGCAAGCCGCCCGGCAAGGGCAAGCCGCCCAAGCAGGGCATCTACGCCACGCCGCTGCAGCCGGGCGCCGACGACGCTGACGACGCTGACTTGCTGGCCGCGCTGCGCACCTCGCTCGACTGGTGCACCAACGAGGTAACGCACGTCACTTTACATCACACTATTAATTACTTACATCAACTACGGTACGCCGCTAAAACGAAAACCATACTTGTGCAAACTTCATTTTCCCTATAATAGACTATGATGGCGTGTTCTACTTTGACTTGAATGCATTTTTACTGGATAATCTCGATTACTCAACAATGGTACCATATTCAATTAAACCTTAATCAAGTAAACCTACCGATTTTTCGGTATTTCTACCGATATGGGCTCTGTTATTAACACATATCACTACATATTATAAAACAAAGTCACTTTCTGTTTCTCTATGTCCCTTTGTATGATTATGGATTTTAATGAGGTTTTTAATATATAGAGCGATTAAAGAGGAAGGATTATATGTATAATAACATCCATTAAATAGTGGAGAAATAGTAATATTTTTGAGGTTTCTAATGTGATGTCGTAAATAATTACATTTTTTCCGCGGTTGCAGTGAAACGCAGGCTGAACCCTACGAGATTTATCAAAATAATGCACTATATATTGTAAACATTGAAAAGGTCTACAAAAAAGTCCGCGGTGGTATATGTCTATCTCTTATAGATATCCCACAATAACAAAATATTGTCAATTACTTTTTACGACAAGTACCAGCGAAATTTCTAAGCCATTTTAACCAATACAGCATTAATCCTTATCCAATTTAATACCTTAAATATATTGTTGATTTGATATAGATCTATATCGTCCTTTACAGCATATGATTTCAATGAATATTTTCGAAGATATTCCAGATTTAATAATAGGCTATTTGACAGATTTATAATTTTTATCTTGAATTACTTGGTTGCGGTTAAGAAGTTCACCCAAAGTATTTTTTTTATTTTAAATACGTATTTCGTAAGAAATATGCAAATAAAAATTCAAAGTTCAAATAAGCCGCGAAAACGATATAATCAGCAATATGGCGTTGCGCCTGGTAAGTGACGTCACAAGCGGTTTTCGGTTCTCAGTGGTGTTTGTTTTTAATTATTATTTGCTGTTTTTATCTAATAAAATGGTTTACAAGTGGTGTGCTGTACTGGGTTGTACAAATAAATCGATAAAAACCCCCGAAAACAGTTTATAAGTTTGCCGAAAACAAGCGATGATGCGCGTATGACGTCATCGCGACATTAGCCAATCCGGATCGTTTCACAATGTGTGGCGCGAGAAACAAAAAGCCAAACATATTTTTGTGTTTTGGATATATTAATTGTTATTATTTTTTATTAAAACTCTTGTAAATGATATAAAGAACCCTCATTTTATGCAATTAAAGCAAAAAATCACAAATAATTGAATACTGTCAAATAGCCTATTGCGGGGCGTCGCTTTTAAATGTGAAATGATTTAATTAAAATGTGAAATTTAAGTGCATATCCTGCCTAGTAGGGTTAATTTATTA